>JAQQSW010000042.1:27948-49754 GCA_028646575.1 Pseudocheirus occidentalis | reverse complement strand
AGAGTAGGGGGCATGGGGATGAGAGGGGGGATGAAGGAGGGGAGGGCAGGGTCTGGGGGTGGGACTCTGGAAGCACACACTTCAGTAAAGGGACAGGGTAGAAAACAGAACGAGGGGGGAGGGATAGGAAGGAGGGATATATGATCACTGTCACAATATGTCCACTATGAAGATGTCCTGTATAATCACACCTCCACAGCCTGTATTGAATTGATTGTCCTTCCAGTGGGGGTGGGTGACAAGGGAGGAATCTAAAGAATCTAGAATCTAAAGCTCTGCAATACCTGCAACTAGGAATTAAGATATACAGGGGCTGCGGTAGGGAGAACCTCTCTGCCCTACCAGAAAGTTAGAGAGCAGATCAGGAGAGTGGCTTTACAGTGGGATTGCTGTTTTGGGTTTGGGGTAGGGGAAAGATGGGGAGAAAATTTGTAATTCAAAAATCTCATGAAAATGAATGATGTAAACAAGAAAACAAATTAAAAAAACAAAGAAAAAAGAAAAAAGTGAATGATCTCTTAAATAAAAGAAAACTTTAAGTAAAAAAAAAAGCATTAAGGTGAATCAAGAATTTTGGCTGATTTTGGCTGATAAAGAGAACTCCAACAAATGTTGGTATAATTGAACTCTCCTTTCACTACTATGTCATGTCTTTGTATCAAGCTTACAGTCTTTTGTCCTAATTTCTACATCCATTTCACAAGATTGTTCTGATGTCTATAGCATGCCCTGATAACAAAACTGCTTCCCTTCTCCAACCATTGATTTTCATCCAAACACTCTCCACATTGTTCCACAAACTTCGGTTCTAAATTTTTGTTAACATGAGTCTACCTTCTTATTATATAATGTTACCTCACTTTTGTTCCCCCTGACATTTACTAGCTTCAGTCTTCTATTTTTTTCTATCACACATTCTACATTTCTCCCCAAACTCCCCTATGTGCTGTTCCCCAAACTCAGTGTTTCATTTCCCACTTACATGCCTTTGCTCAAACTATTTCCTACAGCTGGAATATGCTCCTTGTCCCTTTATCTTTGCCTTTTGGAATCCTTAATTTCCTTCAGGACAGTTTGTTTTTAGTACCATCTCCTGATGATGGTACCTCCATTTCAGATTTTTCTCTTCTCAAATTATCCCATGTTCATTATCTATGAGTATTGTCTGTCCTTCCACCCTCCATAAGTTCCTTGAGGAGTTTTAGCTGTACAGTTACCCCTTCCACATCACAACTTTCCCCATCATGGTTTCAGCATGTCATGGATAGGCATAAGAAATTAAATGGGAATTTGGAAGGGAGTTTTGTGGAAGCCATAGATGACATGCAAAAGCCAGCAGATGATACAGAAAAAGTTTAGGAACAAAGAAACGCACAAGATACATGCATAGCGTTGTATAATGTCAGTTTATTTTATATTTTAATATCATAATAATTTAACTTTCTCTGGTACAAAGGGAGGGCTAAAAATTTTATTTGGACTCCCCAGATCACGTCTAATATGGAAGGGATAACTGTACTTTAGAAAGTATATGATCAGAGGATCATACATTCAGAGACGGGAAGGACCTTAGGAAATTATCTAGTCCAACTTCTCATTCCACTGATGAGGAAGCCAAAGCCCACAGAGGTCCAGGCATTTGCCCAAAGTAACTTAAGTCGTAACTGGCAAGGCAAAGACTTGGTTTTGTCTCTGCATCCCCAGCACCTAAGAGGATGCACTGCACACAATAGGTGCTTAGCCTAGCATGAAAATTTCAGCAGACTGAACCCAGGCCAAAGAAGTGTCAAAAGCCATGTCAGTACAATTATGACTCAGGTCAGGCTGATCACCCCAAAATTTCATAGGTTATTTTCACAGCAGCCCATCTCCTCCAGTCCGTCAAGGGGCAGAAATGCAGAACTAGCCATTCTTCTCGGCCCATTTTAATGGAATAATAGCTGTAAAAGCATTCAGAGAAGTTAAGGACCCTATGTGCATTTGAAATATTATTATAGCCATGATTCACTTTTATTATTAATGACCCTAGAGATCTCCAAGGCAATAGCACTGGAGCACAGACTCTAACAGGTACTACTCATTTGGAAAGGCTTCAAGCAGAGGTCTGGTGATGGATTGCATATTTCTTGTTCAAGGTCCCGCCAGTGGAGCTGAGTGTGCAGAGGTTCATCACCAAAAGATCTGTCCCCAGGTGATAATTTTTGGGGGAGAAGAGGGTGCTATGGTAACTCATGAAGACCTATCTACTAAGGCAGGGAAAGCAGACCTACACTGCTGCAATCATAGATCCTTGAAATATTGACATATTAATGAGCCACACTGAATCAGACTGGGCAAGTCTTTCAGTTCATGCAAATTTTCTGTTGCTGTAATATTGCTACAGCTAGAGACAGACCAGGATCTAAACCTTGGAGGATATCCTACAAATCAGTCTATTCTGGGCAGTGCAGAGACTAATCCAGGCTGTGGAAGGAAAAATGTGATTACGGAAGCATATCCTCCCTCTCTACTGAGATACAGATCCCATTTGTCCTACACAGATCCAACTGAAATTTTTATAGGGTGCTTTAATTTTGCTTAAAAAAAAAGGTAAACTATCTTCCATAGGCCCTAGAAAAGAAGTCTACTGAAATTTAGACTTTATCAGAATTAATGACCTACTATCAATTCAGTCCAGTTCAATTAGCATAGCACACAAGAATTGACTGTTAGAATCAGAAGTCTTGACCTCAACTCTGACTTGTTGCTAGCAATGTATATGACCCTGTGCAAGTCACTTAACTCCCTTAGGCCTCAGTTTTCTCACATGTAAAATGAAGGAACAGAGTCTCTGTGGTCCCTTCCAGCTCAAGATCCTTGATCCTAAGACCAAACAATGAGCAGGGTGCTATGTATGTATTTCAGGCATCTAGGTAGTACAGTGGATAAAGTACTGAACCTGGAGTCAAGAAGACCTAAGTTCAAATCCATCCTCAGATATTTTTGCTACCGGTGTGACTCTAGGCAAGTCACTTAACTTCTGTCTGCCTCACTCTTCTGAACTATAAAACAGGGATCATAATGGCAACTTCCTCCCAGGGTTCTTGTGAGGAACAAATGAAATATGTGTAAAGCAATAAATACTCCTTCACCTTCCCCTTCCCCTTCCCCTTCCCCTTCTCCTTCCCCTTCTCCTTCCCTGGTGGGGTCAGTCTTCAGTAAAATGATGAAGTTTGTCTTCAGTATTTCCACTTTTCCTTCCTCTGTCCTTTCCAGTCCTTTCACAGCCTCCTCCCCTATCTTGAGTAGTACAATGTGCTAATGCTGGCCCTGGTTCATCTTCCTATAGCGAAAGTGAGCTGATATAACTGAGAGTCACAGGTATATACTGGAAAGAGCATGGGCTCCTGAGTCAGAGGACCCAGGACCAAATCCTGACTCTACCATTTATTACTTGTATGACCTTGGGCAGCTAAGTGTTGCAGTGGAAAGAGTGCAGGCCTGGGGTGAAAAAGACCCGTCTTCTTGAGTTCAAATCTGACCTCAGACACTTACTAACTGTGTGACCTGGGCAAGCCACTTAACCTTGTCTGCCTCAGTTTCTTCATCTGTACAATGAGCTAGAGAAGGAAATGATGAACCACTCCAGTATCTTTGCCAGGAAAAGCCCAAACAGGGTCACAAAGAGTTGGACAAAACTGAACAATAAAAAGGATTTAGGCAAGTCATTTAAGCTCTCTGGGCCTCAGTTTCCTCATCTGTAAAATTAAAGGTTTGAATTAGATTATTTTAATCAGACCTGATAGGTAGTTTTAATCAGAGCTGATAGAGTTCTGGCAGTCCATATCAGTTGTTAAACTTTTAGTCTCAGGAACCCTTACACACTTAAGGATAGTTGAGAACCCCAAAGAGTCTTTGTTTATATGAGTTATATCTATCAATATTTATCACATTAGGAATTAAAACTGATCATTTTTTAAATATATATATATTTACTTATTTAAAATAACAATAATTAACTTCTTGTGTGTTAGCATTTACAAATTGTGTTTTAGCACTTATTGTGTGCTAGCAAATTACAAATTTTTTGAAAAAACTTTATTTTCCCCCCCAAAAAATTAGTGAGAAGAGTAATACATACCCTCTCATGTCCTTTTAAAACTTAATTTTAAAAGGATAAAAGAGGAGGGAGTGGATAACTCAAAGGAATGAATCACTAATTTACATATTTTTGCTAATCTCTTAAATGTCTTTTTTAATAGAGGACAGCTGGATTCTCATATCTGCTGCTACATTCAATCTGTTGTAATATATTGTTTTGGTTGAAATAAATGATGAAAATCTGGCCTCACGTAGATATGTAGTCAGAAAATGGAGGAGCATTTTAATAGGTAAATCACATTTCAGTATTATTATGAACATAGTTTTGACCTCAAGGTTCTCCAGAAGAGATTGGAGACAATGGTTTCAGAATCACTGTCTACACAAATGCTAACTAAGGAATTACTCACTTAACTGGTATAATCAAAATAAAGTCCAAGATCTGAAGCCAGAAGACTTCAAATCCCAGATTTGCTACTTGCCAGGTGTTTACTTGTGGGCAAATTATTTCATCTCTGGGGTTTCATTTTCCTTACCTATAAAAGTAAGACCTTGAACTACAAGGTTCCTTGTGCTTCTAATGGCCTGTAACAGTTTGCATCAGGAAGCTTAGTGACTCCATGTGTTACCCAGTACTTGCAGTTTTAAAAGGATATGAGAGGAGAGAGTGGATAACTCACAGGAATGAATGGCAGGAGGTGGAATTTCAGTCATCAACATGGCAGATACTTGGGAACGTAGGGCCTTCCTGATATACCTCAGATTGTTGCACAGAGGCCCACTCCATCAATTCTGTTTGGAGTAACAGAGCTCCTAGAGGACCTTGTCTCCAGGAGGAATAAGCTCTCCACTCTACCTTGCCTGGTTTCAACTCTACAGGTTCCTTCCCCCTATTCCCACTCCCATTTTCCTGTCTCCTTTTGGTACAGTCTTCCCTCTTTAGATTGTAAGCTCCTAGAGAACTGGGATTGTCTTTCTTTTCACTGATTGTATCCCCAGTGTTTAGCATGGTAGGATGTTAATAAATATTTGATTGGAATAGGTCTTACTTCTATACATTTCTATAATGCTTTAAAATTGTCAAAGCACTTTCCTGACAAAAATCCATAGCAACAATAGCCATGTAGCTATTACTGTCCTTGTTTATACATGAGGAATATGAGGTCCAAAGAAGTGAAACTTATGAGAAATGTTGGGACTGTGATATGAATTCAAATAGAGGTACAAGTGGATAGAGCACTGGAACCAGGAAGATCCATCTTTCCTAAGTGTCAAATCTGACACTTACTAGCTGTGTGACTCTGGGCAGGTCACTAAATCCTGTTTGCCTCAGTTTCCTTTTCTGTAAAATGAACCAGAGAAAGAAAATGACAAACCACTCCAGTGTTTTTGCCAAGAAAACCCCCAAATGGGGCCACAAGGAGTCAGAGACAACTGAACAACAAACAAGACCTCATCGAGATTGAAGTTCTCTGGCTAATACCACACTGAAAGGCAGTTAGGGGCTCTTAGTCCATCTAGGACAAAAAAAGACAAATATCTTAGAGAGAGAAGAAAAAGAATTGCCAAGAGCCAGAATAGAACTTTCATCATTAAAACCCAGTCTCCTTTGTGACCAGAAAATGCAGAAAGAATTTTCTGACCATACAGAAGGTTTCAACAGATTAACTCTCAATTTGGAGTGAAATGAGAAGTGGAGATGTTCTCAGCACTTTTCAGGAGCAGATCAGTCTATTTCTCCTCTTCAATCACAGCTCAGTTCCTGCTCCAATACTCTCTTGCACCAAACACTAAAATTTTCCGAGGTCTAAAAGCAACACTCGTCTTGCAATGGCTACTTGATAGGGTGTAATTTTAAAGAGATAGATAATCAAATCAGGTCTGAATTATCTAGATTTCACACAATTTAGCATAAAATTAATGAGTTTGGAGAATTAAACAGATAAACATTCCAAACAGCTAGGCCTCTGTAATTACATGTTTACATTTTCCACCCAGTTCCTTCTATTATCCAAGGGAGTTGCCCGTAGCAGGAGTTTCTTATTAAGGGAGAGGAAGCCATCAAATGATTTCATTTTTATGTCTGCAGAGCCCCTGATAAACTGACAGCACCATCCCAGCTCTCCAAATACATTTCATTTTCATTAAATGGCTAATCTAAAACCAATCAACCAAAGCACATATAGAATTGCCATGTGGAATATGAATTGGAAGAGTGTCACTTCTCAAGGAGACACATGAAAACAAATCCACAGTAATTATTCAGGTAGACCAAAGCCTATTCAGAGAGCTTCACTTTAGTGTGGTTGACACAATATGGCATGAGCAGTAGGAGTAATGTAGAGGTACCAAATGTACATCCACCTCCCTCATGTTGCACCCTTTAGAAAGGCATGTTTGGGAGCAGACCAGACTGCTCACTGTAAATGACCTAGACCTCATGAGGATCCTAAATCCTGGAAATATGAATTAAACTTCACCATCCAATGGAGACTGACAGCCTTAGTACATGAATGAACCGGGCTGCCTACAAAAGTGTCAGCTTAGTCCTGCTTTGAAAATTACTATGCAAGGTAATCACAAAATGAGAAATCCAAGCTCAAACCAGTGCTGTGAAATGGTGACTAATTATCAGGAAAAAGGAAATATTATACCCAGTAAATGTCAACACAATAGTGACATTTATCCACACACTGGTTGACAAGTTTCCAGTGATATCTTGAAATGAACAGATGATTTTCCATCTCTAAAATGACTTTATTATTAGTCATAATTTCTGAATAAAAATGGATTGTTCCCCTTGTCATGCAAATTAAGCCATTTGAGCTTCTGTGGCTTGAGTATCAAGAAAATTCTGAGTCCTGCCAAGGCAAGTAATAGTAGGAATGAGTCCTAGGGAGTTCTTTAATGTCGTATCGGTAATCTTCCCCCCATCCCCCATTCTCCAATATCATCATGTTCAAACTAGCCTGCAAGCTCTTCCCCTACAGGATGCTCCATCCCCTGCCTGGTGCACAAATGCACTGCCCTTCCCTTCACCACAGCTAGAATGTTCTTCCTCCTTACTTCTACTTTTTTTTAATCCTTTATTACCTTCAAAGCTTAGCTCTTCCACCTTTCCTAGTCTCACTCCTATATACAACACACACACATACACACACACACAGAGTTATTACTTTGTGTTGAAATTACCTCATCTTACTTTGTACTTGTTTATGTGTTGTTGTATCTCTCCCCCTACACAAACCAGTAGAAAGCAAGCCCCTTGAGGGCAGGGCCTGCCTCTGTCACTTACTACCTTGTATAACCTTTGACAGGTAACTTAAATTCCTTAGGCTTCCTTCCCTCATCTTTAAAGCAAGAGGAATTGACTAGACAGACTTTAAGGACCACTCTACTTCTACCTACGATTTGGTTTGGTCTTTCTATTGCTTTGCACCCAGTAGTCTTTAAGAAATGCTGGCTAAATTAAAGTGGCCAACTCACTTCCCTTCTATCGGACTTTATCGGCCTCCTCTGTCAAATGCAAAGAGAAGGAAATTTTCCAGTCTTTTAAGGTCTCTTCCACTTTTACATCCTATCATTTTCATCTTCTCTCCTGCTTTTCTTCACTCCTCCTTCTCTCTCTTGAACTACACTAGGTTCCTACAACTATGCCAAGTTTAGCCAAAATTTCACCTAAAAGATAAAAAACAAATGATGGCCCATCCCCAGACTTCTGGAAAAAGACAGGCTGAAGATAATCAAGGCATCTAACTCAAATCCCATCATTAGGTCACATCATCCATCCCTTTCATTGCTGTGTTAACCAAGGAGGCATGTTTATTGAGCAATGATCAGTCGACTCCCTCACAGGGAGCTCATTTTCCCTAAGCAGTAGCTCTCCCCAAAAGGAAAAAGCCTCACTGGAATGGTTTTATTTCTGCAAATATAGAGACGTCGTTAAGCCAGCAGTATCCATACTATACTTAACTCTCTTTTTAAGCAGAACCTGCTCTTTTGCTCTCCCTGGTTGTTTCCAGATGAAATAAAAACAAAAGAACCACAGTGGGACAATTAGCTCTCAGGAAGCACAAAACACTTTGCTGAGTGTGGGTGCAGGGAGAAGGAGGAGAGAGCACAGGATTTCAAAATGAGACTTTTCTGTGCTGTTCTTGCTGTCTCACCAGGAAAAAAAATATTAATTTCTATCTCTGTGTTTTTAGGGAATTATTTATGTTTTGAAATGGAATTAATAAATGTTATAAATAAAATCTGAACATTCTTATCCAGGCTGCCCATGTGTTGAGGATCATGGAATTTTAGAACTGAAAGAGACTGCAAATAATCTAGTTCAACTCTTTCATTTGATGGATAGAGGAACTGAGGCCAAGAGGAAACAAGTGTTTTGCCTAACACAACTATGAAGTAATGAAGCCAGGACTCAAAAAAGCAATGAATCCAGATCTCCTGACTTCAAAGCCAGTGTCTTTTCACTCTTCCCAAGCTTCTAGCATTCCCTAAAACTTGTGTGCAAAGCCAATGCATCAGCAAAGAGATGGTAGCAAATCTCATATTGTATTGCTTCCTGCTTCGGACATGTGTCATCCTTTGTCATCCAAGATAAGAATGGTACCAGGACATAATAAACTTACATGAGGGAAAGCGGGTGCTGTGTACTGAAGTCTTAGAAGTGGTCAATGTACACATGGGAGATAAAATTGAATCAACTTGCCCTTATCTCCAAGGGACATGGACAAGAAGTACCATCACACAACCTTAGAACTTGATTAGGAAGATAATAAGGTCAATCTCATGCCTCACACATAAATTCCCCCTTACAGTTTCTGTCAATGGATACCAGCTACTCTCTGTGGGAGCATTTCCAGAGACAGGGAACTTACTATAGTAATTGTCCTGGTCACAGATATACTCACTTCCTCACAAGGCATCTTGTGAGGTATTAATAGAAAGCTTTAATTACTAGAAAACTCATCCTTACATTGAATTGCCAAGTGCCTCCCTAGATTTTCTACTCTTTGGTTCTAGTGCTGTCCTCAAACTACCCAAAATATATTCCCTTCCAAATGAATCTCACTTCTAGGTGAAAGACCTTCCAAAATGTGAAGGTAGAAAATATGCCTCCTCTCAGACTTTCTTAGTTCCTTAATCTGCTCCTCATATAACATGGTTTTACACCATTTAATTAGCCTGTTCATCCTCTTCTTAACCTACTCCAGTTTGTGAATGCCCCTCTTAAAATGAGGCAGCCACATCTGGATATACTAGTCCAGATGTGGACTTTCAAGGGTCAAATACAGCAGGACTAACCTGTCTGTCATTTGACTGATTAAACTTTTAAATCCCATTAGCCTTTTCATACTGTTGTCTGCTGTTAAGCTTGCATTTCACTAAAGTCTTCACATTTTCTCACATAAACTGCTGTTAAATCAGTTCTCTTCTTCCCTGTACCAGTGCATTTTTCTTAACCTCTAAGAGCAGGATTTTAAAATTATTCCTACTGAATTTCATCATTTTGGGTTGGGTCGATAAGCCAGTCTATCAAGAAGTTTGGGGTTCCATTGGACACAGTAAGAGCAACATTGTGCAATGACCAGCCATGATAGACTTAGCTCTTCTCAGCAATGCAAGAATTTGGGACAATTCCAGAAGACTTAAGACAGAAAATGCTATCTACATCCAGGAAGAGAACTATGGAGTCTGAGTGCAGGTCACAACATTACTATTTTCTCTTTTATTTTTGTTTTTTCTTTCGTGCGATTTTTCCCTTTTGTTCTGATTCTTCTTTCATGAGTAATGTGGAAATATGTTTAATAAGACTGAACATGCATAACATAAGAAAAGGAAGTTTGAGATTCTTTCTGAGTTTGTGTGTCCAACATGCTGGCAAGTCCTCTCAGCTTCACGTTAGTGCAAGTTTGGTAAGTAGAGTTATTCTCCAATAAGGCAAAGAAAAAAGTAATGGGGTTAGGGTGAAAACACTCTGGAGAGAGATAGGCTCAGATTTTCTCAAAGATCAGTAATGTTCTTTACTCTGTGGGGTCACACTTATCTACTCCCACCCCCTTTTAAATTATTTTTAATGTATATTATTTATTTTTAATGTTCATTTTTAAAATTTTTGAGCTCCAAATTTTCTCCTCCTATTCCAGCCTCTCCCCCATATAGTGAGAAGGCAAGTGATACAATGCCCATGTAATATGCATGTGGTACATATTAAATCACACGAAAATATATTTCCTTCTTATCCATGTTGCAAAAGAAAAATCAAGTAAAAAATCATACTTCAATTTGTACTCAGAATTCATTAATTCTCTCTTTGGGTGTGGGCAATATTTTTCATCACGAATCTTTTGGAATTGTCTTACATCACTGTTTCTTACAAAATTGGTCATCTTTACAATATTACCATTACTGTGTGCAATGATCTCCCAGTTCTGCTCACTTCATTTTATATTAGTTGATAAAAGTCTTCCCAGGTTTTTATGAAGCCATCTGTCCCCTTTGTTAATACTTATGGCATTGTTGAGTTGTTTTTCAAACATATCTGATTCTTCATGACTCCATTTGGAGTTTTCTTGTCAAAGATACCGGATGGTTTACCATTTCCTTCTCCAGCTCATTTTACAGATGAGGAACTGAAGCAGAGTTAAGTGACTTTCCCAGGGTCATACAGTCAGCAAGCATTTGAGGTCAGAACTGAACTCAGGAAGATGAGTCTTCCTGACTCTGGGTCTAGTATTCTATCTACTGCACTACTTACTTGTTCTGTCATTTCATATAGCACAATAACATTTCATCACAATCATATACCAAAGGTTGTTCATCCATTACATAATTGATGGGCATTCTCTTGATTTCCAATTGTTTGCCACCAAAGGGCTGCTATAAATATTTTTATACATATAGGTCCTTTTAATTTTTCTTTCAGGTGATTTTAAATAAAATGAGATTTGCAGCATTGTAGAACTGAAAGAGCTTAGGCGTCAGAGTGAATCTCATCTCTGCCTCTTGCTACCTGTGTGACCTTGGACAAGTCACTTAAACCTCTCTAAAACTACATATCCTTGTCTGTAAAATGAGGGGTCTACTCCAAGGTAGACCTTGGAGGTTACTTTCAGCTCCAAATCCAATGATCACAATATATGCCACATAATGCAAATTTCTGACTTATTTCTAAAACTTAATCCTAAAAAAAGGTATACAACCTATCTGTACCCTGTCTGCATCCCCTGAATTACTACATTACTACATTACTAATCCCTTCATTACTACACTCCTATCCAAGTCCCTAGTACTCAGTCCAGACTCTGTTCCTCTCTCTGCCACAGGGCAAACCAATCCCACCAAACTGCCGACACTGTTTATAATCTTTTTTATAACTATAGATATTGCTGACATGTTGCTGGAGGGACTAAGACCATGAATCTCCAAGTACTTATAATTTACATTACATTTACTGCTTCTGACAATGACAATGAACCCAGCCAGAGTTCCTGCAACCATCAGAAATGGAGCGTCCTTATGTGGCATATATCCTGGGTCCTTGTTTGAACGCACAAATATGAAGTTTATTAGCTTCTTCCAGATGGTTTTGAAATAGAGACGACAAAGGAGTCAAAATACCAGTGACCTAGGAGCACTCCTTGGGGATGAGAATTTTAACTGCTTCTTGTAGGTTAGTCAACCCTCAGCCTTCTTCAACACTTGCAGGGCAGCATGTAGGCACGTACAATCATTACTCAGACATGATTGGCTGGGAGGAAAATCCCCAAGCAGCTATATCTCTCTCTTTCTCATAACTGAGCCACAAAAATTCAGTGAAAAGGAATTAATGAAGGAGCATGTTGTGCACGAAGAGCACTGGGCTAGGAGTAAGGAGAACTAAGTCTAATCCATGTTCTGCATATAATATATCGCTTAACTTTTGACAAGACTGCCCTCTTTTCTAAGTTTTAACTTCCCCATCTGCAAAATTAGGAGGCTAGACTAGGAAGGTATTAACATTTTTTATCCTTTTAAAATTCTGTGATTTTCAACGATGATCAAAAGGGAGGAAATTTCCTGACTAAAAATGTCTACTATACCATAGAGGACATCCTACACCAAATCCAAAAGAAATTCTCTATCAACAGAAAGGTCCTCTAGTTGTTTCTGCCTGCTGATGATATTGTGCTGAATGTATCATTACCTGGCATTTTACAGGACCTCTTTAATGAGATCCATTAATACTATTAAAAAATCAGCCTAGCTATTCACACTCTTTTTAAAAAATGGGAGAATGCATAATGCCTCAATTATGGCACAAATTGACTTGGGAATCCCTTGATTTTGTCTGTAAGTACACATATCTTAGATGAACCAAGAACATAGCAACAAGATACCTCAGGACTGATTAAGAGAACAAGTAAGATCTTGGGAAATGTAGGATATTTTCAATGACATTTGCCCCCATGCCCCAAAAAGCTGATGATAGTAAAAAAAAACAAAGTCCATATTTTTATCACCAATACTGTCCCAGAGATGTTCTATGTCTTCAAATCATGGCATAGCATGATTTCAGAAGAATCATAATCAATGGTGATGTAAATAGCAATGTAAAGACACATGGTAGAAATAAGTCTGCTGTCATCTATTGATAGTGATGATTTGCTTGTTAGAAGTGGCATACAAGACATTATCAAGAGCACGTATGACTAGATAAGGAGGTGAGATGGTCAAAGGACAAGAGCCAAGAATAACAGATGAAATACTGCACTGGGATCCACAAAATAGGAAAAGGACAGAGGAAGCCCTCCGGCATTTTGGGAAGATTTTCAATGAAGTATTTCTTGAATGTCATGGACAAGAATTCCATAAGATGAAAAAATATGGCAGAGCTATGATCAGCATTGTGGAGATAAAGCCTAGAAGGTCACAGATTCTCTGAAGCACCTCACGCAGTGTAATCTCAAAGCCCTTTGTAATCTTGTCCATCCTCCTCCACATACTCTCTTTAGCTATCAATGTCCTTCCTAAAATGCAGCATTTAGAAGAGAATATAACACTCCATATGTTACCTGACCAGGACAGCAGACAGTAGATTAACCTCCCAAATACTAGACATTTTATATCTATTCACACAGCCCAAGATCATACTAGCTCTTAAGCCACCACCACTGACTGCTATCGATCCCAGATCTTTTTCAAAGAACTTCCATCCACCCAGGCAATCCCAAACCTGTTACACATCAAAGAAGATGGGGGGAAAACACCAACAGTCCAGCCCAATCACTTGACTTGGAAGTACTGGAGTGACAGACTGGTACAAAAGTCCTGGAGTACAAATACTAAGCTGTTGATATTCATCAGTGACATCAACAAAAAACATCTAATGAACCACCCTGGGAGTGGAAAGAGAACTGGAAAAGAAAGAAAGGGATATATAGGAAAGATATATTTACAAAGTCTATATTAATCATAATCATAATAAAAATAACATGTACATAGTGCTTTTTCAAATTTGCAAAATGCTTTATAATATCTCATTTGATATTCACAGCAATAGGGAGGTGCTATTATTATCCCCATTTTACAAATGAGGAAACTGGGACAAACAGAGGTTAAGTGACTTGCCCAGGGCCCAAAAGCTAGTAAGTGTCTGAGGCAGAATTTGAACTCAGGTCTTCCTGATTTCAAGTCTACCACCCTATACACTGAAATAGTTGCCCATTTCAAAAAGAGGGAAGGTGTGTGTATTTATTCCAAAAATGTCCCATGTAGACAGAACCCATTAGACATGCTGTAACATTGCCATTTGCCTCCTACCCAGAAAGGAAGACTACAATTCAATGCAAACACTTCAGTCATCATGCAGGAAAAATGACTGAAAGGCAGCTGCCTGGCTGCCTGAGATGAAAGTATTAAACCCCTTAGTAGAATAATGGAATATTATTATTAAGAAATTTCCTGTAGTAGAAAGAAGTCATTGAGTAAAAGAAAACCAAGCTTGACTCTATGGGAAAACCTTAAATTAAATGTCAATAAGTGTAATCATTTCTGTTCCCCAATCCTAGGATAAGGTAATTTTCCTGGGTCTAGAGCTGCAGTGTTTATGACAACCCAAGATGACGGCAGCTGTCCTTCCCCGCCCCCTCCCTGGACTCCACAATATTTCACCCACTCTTCCATAGCCAAGCTTCCCTGAAAGGAAGATTCCCTTGAAGTCCTTGTAGGTCATGAGCTGGGAGCCTTACTGGACCTTGAGCAGCCCCAGAGAACTTCCCTGATATTGTATTAACTTAGGTTTATGGGAATTTGTTGTGGATGAAAGTTTGAGGCCATCTTAGGGGAATAAAATATGTTAGTGGACCGTGTACCTAAGGGGGAAATGAACACAGATTTGGAGTCAGAAAATCTGGCTTTGAATATGAGCCTTGGCATTTATTATTTGTGTGACTTTGGACAAATCACATGCTTTCTCTTGTCCTCCATTTCTACATCTTTCAAATGAAGAAATTGAACTGGATGATCTCCAAGATCCCTTCCAGCTCAAAATCTATTGATTAAAGAGTTCATGGCCACCTCAATGTGATGTAATAGAACTGCTTCGAGTTAGGAGACCTGGGTTCTTCTTTCTTTTCTTTTTTTTAAACAAGCAATAATTAAGCGCCTGGAATCATTGAATCATAGTTCTAGAGTTGAAAGGGACCTCAGATGCCTTCCACTCCAACCCCCCAGGAGTAAATAGAGTGGAGGCAGTAAGTAATTTGCCTGAGGTCATACAAGTAGTAAAATACAGAAGTGAAACTTGAACCCAAGTTCCCCAATATATAGAAACGTTGCACTTTCCACTGTATCATGCTATAATTTTTTTTCTGACTTCTTTTTGCCAGATTTATTTCTCATAATTCCAATTACGGGTGAATAAATGAATAACTTGTACTTACAGTGTCTTATGCTTTTCATTACAATGTTCACGTGAAGATCTCTTTAGATCCTTACTATAGTCCTATGAGAGAGTTCAATTCTTTTAATCCTTGTTTAAGGTTGAGAAAGTTTTAAGCAACTCATCTGAGGTTAAAATAGCAACTTAGCACCAATGGAAGGACTAGAATACCAGAGGCAGCCTGTGCCACAGTGAATAGTGTCCTGGATTTGGAGTCAGTTAGTTCAAATATGGCCTCATACACTTAACTGACCTGGGACATATCACTTAACTCTCTGAGCCTCAGTTTCCTCCTCTGTAAAATAAGAGTAGTAACAGCACCATTCTCCGAGAATTGTTGTGAGGATAAATTAAGATAGTATTTGTAATGTGCTTAGCATGGTGGCTGGCACATAGTAGGCACTTCATAAAGGCTTCTTTCCTTTCTTCCTTCCTTCTCCCAAGTGTCTTTTCATGGCCATTCAGGGTTACCTATGATGAAAGACAGACAGACAGACAGACAGACAGACAGACAGACAGATAGATAGATAGATAGATAGATAGACAGGGAGAGAGGGAGGGAGATAGATGGATGGATGGATGGATGGAGCTATATGACACAGCTCCTAGAAACTGTCCTTATCTTTAGGATCTCTGCTGGTACTGTGATAGCTATGATTCTTCTTCTCTCAAAGTAAATTATCTCAATGGTTAAACTTTTCCTTAACCCTGTATTTGGAAGCTGGACTTGAAAGTCAAGAGGAAAGTTTCAGGCATCCTGCCCATCTCCAAACATTACATGTCCTTCCCTCTGCCCCCATCCTTTCCCCAATGTCCAGTTCCAGGGCTAGAGGCCAAAACAATTCACTTGACAGCTGCCTTGAGGCAAACTGCAGGGTGCTGGCCAGATGCTGGGATGCACATTTAAACTTTTCCTTCATCAAACACCATCCCCCTCTGTGAGGTTCTATTAGCAAGATCCCAGCTGCAGCAGTTTTCAAATCACCAGGCACCCATTTCTCCAGCCCATTGGGGTTGGCACAATGTGAAACTGAGGGGTTTTTGATGACAAGAGTTGTGGATGGGGAGATAAACCATCCCTAAGTCATGACTGCAAAATTAAAACTAAGAACAAATATTGAAGAAGTTTACCAGTAGCTCTGCAAAAGATGAGAGAACACTCACTTGGGACCAATTGGGATGGGGAGTAAGTGGCAGGAGCATGAGAAGGGCATTGAAATAATCTCACTGAGATCAGCCCAGAATGTTTCCTTTGGAGCTAATACTATCTCCACAGAAACCCAGGACGTAAACATAGATGGATACTTTGAGTTACCTTTAGAGGGCTAGGATGATATTCTGTAACTTGGTTTCACAAAGTTGGCCATTTTTCAGTCCCCTTCCATAAGCAAATATTCTCTTTAACGTTCTTTAGTCATCAAACAATCAAAACAATTACCAACACATCTTGAAAGAACCTGGTCTTTATTAGGCAGCAATATTAGGCAGCAATTCCTAACAAGTGTACTGAGTCAAGTTATGATATTAACAACGTTAACTAGTGTTAACTAACCTGGTTAGTCCTGGTTATATGTCTCATTAGCTTATTGCCACTGACCTATACTGAACTTGAAGTCCACTAAGACCTCCACATCTTTTTTTCCCAAATAAGTTGTCATCCATCCTCCATATCTTGTACTTTTGAAGTTGTCTTGCTTTCCTAAGCACAATACTTTACACAAAATAAGAACTTGTGTTTTAATTCATTCATTCATTCTTTCTTTCTTTCTTTCATTTTTTGCTTCCCTTTTGAAGCAAGACAGCTCATTCCACTTTAAGACATCTAATTGGTAAGGAAGGTCTTTCATACATGAAGCCTAAATCTACCCCTTTGCAATTTCCAGTTCTACCCTTCTGGAGCTAAGCAGATCAAGTCTAAGTCATTTTCTATGTAACAAACCTACAAATATTGTCATATGCCTCCATGAACCTTCTTTCCTTTAGGCAAAATACACCCAATTCATTCAATTGATCTTCAAATAACATAAGGTCTTCACCACCCTTGTTGTGCATGTCTGGATACTATCCAGCTTGTGACTATTCTTTCTGAAATGTAGACTCCAGAAATGAGTACTTATCCTAGGGCAGGACATAATAACCTTGTTAGGCTTGTTTATGTCTCTATTAATGCAGCCCAACATATCATTAGCTTTCTTATTGCCTCTACTGACCTATATTGAACTTGTAGTCCACTAAGACCCCCAGATCTGTTTGTTTCTAGATAAGCCACCCACACTTCCCCCATCTTGTATTTTTGAAGTTAATTTTTTTTAAACTGAAATGTGGATTTTAAATTTTACCCCTCTAAAATTTCATCTTATTAGATTCAGTTCAACACTCTAGCCTATCAAGATCTATTCAGATCCTAATTGTCATCCCTCAGTGTCACCTCCAGAGGTAATAAGCATGATATCTATGATGACAAAGCCAGATTTCTTGCAGGTTTGTTGTTCTTCTACCACACTGGAAGCCTTCTGATCCATCAATGTTTCATTTTCTCTCTCCCTGATGATTGTCTAACTCATACTCATTTTTCCAGGTCCAGTTCCAGTTTCATCTCCTTTGTAAAGGTCTTCTCTGACCATTCTAACCTGCAGCCTCCTCCCTTTTCCTCCTACAGCAATTATTGTCTGCATCATTCCCTGCACTCAGATAATATTTTAGAATGCTCTTTCCCTTTTGCTAATTTTTGTTTGTTTTTGTTAAGTTCAGAATATGTTATTCAACTCAAGCCCTCAATGTCTAAGCAACTCTCTAAGGCTATAAATTGCATAGCACAGTTATCCTTTTCACATGGGGAGGGAGGGCCTGAGGTGCATAGAGCTCCTCCCCCAGGCCCTGATCTGGAAAATTCATATAAAATTTTTTGGACCTCCCTTTCTGCCAGAGAAGAAGTCTAAATTATTATGCTATTAAAAGAAAAATATGCTAATATTATACTATATACATATATATGTTATGCATTATATGAGTTTCTAAACTTTTTATGTGTCGTCTTTAGTTTCTGCAAAACTTCCCAAAAATTCTCATTTAATTTCTTATGCTGACCTGTGATATATTGAAACTGTGATGGGTAAAGTCATAATGTGAAAAGGATTATATTTGCTAGAGGAAGTTCCTTCATTGTAAACTGCCACTACCAAAAAAGAATGGTGGAGGGAGAGAAAAGACATTTTACTTTTCACTTCAGACATGATGAAAAAGTGAGGCTTGGAGAGAAAAGGATAATAGCTAAAACCTGCCCAGCTAATTAGTGGCAGAACCTATTCTCTAGACATATCTTCTACAGCTTTCTGACCCTTGCCACTGATAGCATATGATTCCTCTTCCCTGGTCTCTCTGCTCTAGAATTATTAACTGTGCTCAAATCAGTTCTGCCATTTTTACTGAATGGAAGCACCTAGTATAGATGCTTCCCTATGTTCCCACTCACTATCCCTGTAATTTTCTGGACCAAAGCATCCCTCCCTAATCACCAATCCCCTATATCTCTTGTCTTTTCCTTTAGAATATGAGATCCTCGAGGGGAAGGGACTGAAATGGCATGGGTAGATAGAGAGAGAGAGAGAGAGAGAGAGAGAGAGAGAGAGGGACAGAGAGAGACAGAGACAGAGAGACAGAGACAGAGAGACAGAGGTATAGGTATAGGTATACATATACATATAGACATAGACATAGATACAGATAATATAGATATAAATATAGATATATAGATACGGATACGGATATGGATAGATATATAGATATAGATGTATGTATGTATATATTTTATCCCCAGTACATGACACTTAATATATACTTTTTCATTTGGTCCTGCCTGATAGTCCAGTGTTCTTTCCACTACATTACATGATCCATGAAGCTTTCTGTGGGACTATTCGCTTCTCTTAGGTCCAACCCTAAACCATGCTTTTGAACTTCAGCATTTGCCAGAACCTAGTAGAAGGTTTTGTACGTAGAGGACATTTAATAAATGTTTGTTAAATTTCTCTAAGATATTCTTTGAGGTGTCTACATGAGTCAATCAATCCAGAATTTGAAGGGAGTTTAGAGGCCGTATAAATCCAATCACTTCATTTTTCCAGTCGAGAAAACGGAAAAAAGAGAGGTGAAGTGATATGCCCAATGTCACCCAGGTCATAAATGGCAGAGCTGGAATTTGAACTCAGGGCCTTTGACTCTAAGTGCAGGGCTTTTTCCTTTAGGCCTTATTGCTTTAATGTGGAAAAGTCCATCTAACTTGATTATCTCTAAGTGTCACTAATTTCCTTCAACAGAACCTTATACTTAGGCCATTTCCTTCAATCTTTTCTCTACTACTTTTAGAATACTAAATGAATTGCATTAATTAATAGCATTCTTTCCTGCTTTGAGGAGCGTGGTGGGGAGGGTGTGAAAAACTGAATACTAATAACATCTTAACTCAAGAAGAATTCTGTTTCAGTGTAAATGAAATAACATCTTAACTCAAGAAGAATTCTGTTTCAGTGAGTTTTCTGATGAACTAAGGACTCATCTGAAAATCATTTTTGTGCTAACTCTTGTTGAAAATACTGTTGGTAAAGTATAGGAAAATATGAACTGGTACAAAGTGAAACTTATAAGCAGAGCCAAAAAACAAACAAACAAATGAACCCAATATACATATATATATATATACTGACTATGACCAAGTAAATGGAAAGAATATTAATAGAAAAATGACAGAAACTGAATGTTGTGAAATTATAATGACCAATCTTGTCCACAGAGAAGAGGTAGCACCTCCAGGACTTTGTAGAAGTGATAAATATGGGTATAGAACACTGCATATGTCAGACTTTTTAATATGTTGGTTAGTTTTTCTGATCTTTTTTCCTGGATGACTCTCTGGAAAAGAATGTGGGGGATGGATACATTCGGAAATGTGGATGATATTTAAAAATACCAATAAAATGCATTTTTAAAGAGCAGTGTAAATGAAAATTTCTATCAAACAAAAAAGCATGAGCAAGAACAAACATGAAATTGAATGCTGTAAACTTATAATGATGAAGTCTTATATTTTATTCTGTTCAGTTACATTGCCCATACTTTATGTAATATACTGCATGCGCCACACATACATATCAACCCTCTCCTCTTTCCTCCTACCTCTCCTGTCTGCTATTAGAAGAGAAGTTCCTTGAGAGCATGCACTATCTTATTTGCTTGAATTTCTATCTTCAGAGATTAGCATGATGCTTAAACACATGGTTTGCATTTAATACTATTTAAGTCATTCATTCTTTTTTTTCCATTTCATTAAATGTTTTTATTTTGAGTTAATCATATCATCTGGTTGACTAGTGAAAGTAAATATATTAATAGGGGCTTATGGGCCATGGCTTCTGAGGGAGAAAAGTTTCAGTGGAATGATGAGACCAGAAGCTGGTCAGAATGGGTTAAGAAGTAAAGGAAAGGAGAGACAGTGGAGGCACCTAATGTAGATGACCATTTCAAGAAGTTTGACTTCAATGGACAGAAAAGATATAGGATGATAGCTATTGAAGATGGAAGGATGAAATGAATGATTTTTTTGATGATGAGAGAAATGTGGGCATGTTTGTAAGTAGTAGATAAGGAACCAGCAAACAATAAGAAAGTGAAGATCTGAATGACACAGGAGGCATTGTGTTGGAGGAGAGAGGAATTAATGAGCTTGCTTGTGCAGGTTGAATGTGGACTCTGATAAAGAGAAAAGCCTCTTCCTTCATGTGAAACAGAGGTGAAGGGAGGGAAGAGCCAAGATGGCAACATAGAAGTAGGCAAACTCCTCAGCTCCTCCACAACCATCTCAAATACACATAAAATATGATTCTAAACAAATGTTAGGGCTCCAGAACTCACAAAAGTACAGAAAGACACCTCTCCCACTGAAGGTAGCTCGGCAGGCAGGACAGGAATGGCTCATGGCAGTGCGCTGGGGGCCAAAACTAGCCTGGCCTGACACTGAGGCTTGGCCCCGGGGCCGCCAGGACAAGCCACAGCTGGACACTTCAGGAAAGTGGATAAGCAGCAGCTGTGGCAATTACCAGACTTATCAAGCCATAAGAAATAAGGACTAAGTGAAAGGTTAGTGGAACTTGGCTAAATTCAGGGGAAAGGGTCCGACCAAACTGCTTCCAGGGCAAGGAAGCACCAGAAGTGGTGGCCCTGCAGCTGCTTCCACATAACTGCTTCAGAAGCTCCCAGCCTGAATATTGCAGGGGGTCCAAGAAATCATTAAGATGCTAAGTGCTCTTGCTTTAAGCTGCCTGGATCTGGATCATGGTCTTGGGTGGTGGTCCAGGAGTGCATTTTCAGTGAGCCAAAGCTGGTGGGGGCTGCAGCAGCCTCCTAATAGCTCCAGCAGCTGCAAAAACACAAGCAAATTGGGACAAGGAAATCCCCTCTGGAAGCAGAGTTCCACAGAGCTAAAAAGTCAAGTAATTGACTGGCAACGTGAGCAGGCAAAGGGAGCAAAATAAGAACAGCAATCCAACTTTAGATTCTTTTTGGGGGGGACAAAAAAGATCAAAGCATGGAACTGGAGGAAGACAACATAGTCAGAACTCCCACACCAAAAGCTTCCAGGAAAAATATAGATTGGTTACAAGCCATAGAGCAGCTTAAGAAGGATTTTGAAAACCAAATAAGAAAAGTAGAGGAAAAATTGGGAAGAGAAATGAGAATGATTCAAGAAATCATGGAAAGAGAGTCAACAACCTGACTGAAGAAAATAACACCTTAAAAAATAGAT
>JAQQSW010000042.1:0-27448 GCA_028646575.1 Pseudocheirus occidentalis | reverse complement strand
GAAGCATTTGGTGTGGGAGTTCTGAGTTCTGGGCTCTCTTCCTCCCATTCCATGCTTTGACACTTTTTGTCCACAAAAAAGGATTCTAGAGTTTTATTGATGTTTTTATTTTGCTTCCTTTTCCTCATGTTGGACAGTCCATTAATTGGTTGGTTTTTTTTTTTTTAGTTCTGTGAAACTCTGCTTCCAAGGGGGGAAGCTCTATTCCAAATCGCTGGGGTTTTCCCAACTGCCAGACCTATTAGGGGAGTGTTGCAAGTCCCCCCAGCTTTGGCTTGCTGAAAGTGCACCCCAGGATCACCACCTAAGACCACGATCTGGATTCAGGCCCCTCAACGTAAGAGCACTTGGCCCTGATCAATTGATTCAGCCCCCCTGCGGAGTCCGCAGGCCAGGGGCTCTGAGGCAGCCTGGTGGGTGCTGCAGCCGGTTCCAGCAGTTCCCTTCCCCCACTGCTTCCTTGCCTCGCGGGCAGATTGGGCAAACTGCTTTACCACTCCTAAATTAATTTTCAAAGTTTCAGTTTCACTAATCGTCTCTGACCCACATTTGAATGAAGATCCCCTCAGGCAGGTGCTTTAGATTTTCTTTGAAGTAGACTCAAGCTGTGGTTTGGGAGGCTCACTCCTCCTGGCACCCTCGACGTGGCCTGGCCACACCTGTGGTTTTGGGCTAGGGCCCATCTCTGCTCCAGTGCGAGCTGCCCCTCTCCTATCCCCATTCCTCACACCTTGGCAGATGTGGAGGTTCTGGAGGCTGTAGAACCTCTGAAGACTGGCTGCAGCATGGCTCGGCTCGGCTCAGCTCAACTCAGCTCAGCTCCTTCCCACTGCCCCAGGCCTGGCAGCAGGCTCAGCTTCAGGCTGTTTTAGCCCCCGCTCCCAGCCTCCTTGATGAACCCCTGCTGCCGAGGTGCCTTCAGCGAGAGAGATGTTCTCTGCATTTTTGTGAGTCTGAGCTTCCTAGACTTTGTCTGGGCTCATAATTTTATGGGTGTGTAGGGTGGCGGCGTGGGAGCTGCGGGACCTTGCTTCTTCTATGCCGCCATCATGGCTCCCTCCATGGGCTTTTCTTGGTAGGGCTTGCTGGCTCCACCCTCCTGGGCTTAGACTCTGTAGTGGCTTTTTTCCTCTTTCCTCAGCCTCACCCAAACCTGAGGCTGTTTATACTAAATCAAGATTTTACTCTTGGTGACACATTTAATTCAGGACTTTTCTGGGTCTGGGAGGGGGGATCAGAGCCACTAAACTTTATTCTTCCATCTTGGCTTCTGGAAGCATGAGTGTATAATTTTAAACATTCAGGCTGCCCCAGGGAGAGCCACTGACTCTGCTATTGTCACTGAGTTTTTTCCCTACGTGGTTCAGTGATCCTCTGTCCTGTGGTGAGACGGCCAGCCTGGGTGAGTCTGCTGGCTGGCTGGCTGGGGCTTCTTCCCGGTCTGCTGTACTCTGCTCTCTGCTTCACATTGACGCAGCTTCCTTGTTCTCAGTGTTCTCCTTACCCCAGCCTGAGTAGTCACTTTCCTGGGCTGGGAATCTGCCTCACTCACGATGGGTTCTGTCACTCTTGAATTTGTTCAGATTCACTTTTTAGCCTTTAGCAATAGAATGACTCTGGCTTCCTCTGCAGCTTTTCCCAACCACCCTGGGGCCAGGCCGCAGTTATGGGCTGGGCTGGCCTCGGCTCCCAGCCTGTCACGTTGAGCGCCTCCTGCCAAACCGCCTTCAGTGAGAGATGTGTTTTCTGTGCTTTTGTGGGTGTGGCAGCCCTAACATTTGCTTAGAGTCATATTTCATGTGTACTTTAGGTGGCTGTGGGGGAGCTGCGGAGCCTTGCTGCTTTTGCTGCCATCTTAGCTCCACCCTCCGTTTGGGTGTTTCAGTGGCAGGCTGGAAGGCAGTACTTCAATGGGGTGGGGAGTCTATCTGCATTAAATCGGCCAGATTACAGCAGACTAGAATCTTGAAGGTCAAGCAATGAACAGGGAAATGTCTTTGTTCACCAAAGAAGTGAACATCATCAACATGCTGAAGTCATCATCAGGAATAATATCAGGTATGGAAAGGGTCTTGGAGACCTTGGAGATCCCCTTGTTCTATCCCCTTTATTTAACAGATAAGAAACTGAAGGGTAGGGAGAGGAAAGAGTTTGTTTAAGGCAATGGTTCTCAACCTGTGGGTCGTTTCCCCTTTGGGGGTCAAACGACCCTTTTACAGGGGTCACAGGGGTTGCCTAAGCCCACTGGAAAACACATATTTCTGATGGTCTTAGAAACCGAGACACTGCTCCTCTATCCATCTCCAGGTGTGTCTGCCCACATGCAGATGCACCTACATATGAGCATTAAAGGGTCATGGCATTACGAAGGTTGAGAACCACTGGTCTAAGGTCATGCTGCAAGTCATTGAAAGGATCCAAATGTGATAGCCGGTCTTCTTCCTGGTTAGTTTAGGTGGGCTCAGAGCTTGTATTACTCTCTTTCCATAACCTTTATCTATAAAACAATAAACTCTATTTATAACTGTGTTCAATGCCATAGACATTTATTAAGGAACTCTTATGAGCAGGGCAATATCATCATCATAACTAACATTTACATAGGGCTTACTTTTCCAGGCACTGTTAACATTTTGCAATTTTTGTCTTATCTGATCATCACAACATAACCAGGGGAGGTTGGTTATTATCTCTGTTTTATAGATGAGTAAACTGTAGCAAACAGAGGTTAAGAGACTTGCCCAGAGTCACATAGCTAGTAAATATCTGAGGCTGGATTTGAACCTTGGTCTTCTTGCGTCTAGACCCGACCGCCTAAGCCCTGTACCACCTAGCTGACAACTAGAGAAGCTGTTATGCAGGTGTTAAATACTGTTATTGTAAATGAAGAATGCTGTTTTGAGGATGTGAACAAAACCCCATTTGTTACTGCACGTCTAATAAGTTATCTCTGCACATTCTGAAAACACTAGATCTGGAATGTCCTTCTGAACTCACTGCCAGGAGATGAGAAGGCTCAGCCTGACAGCAGGACTGGGCAAAGACATTGATTGTCTCCATAAAAATGGCCTCCTGCACATAGTACATTTCTATACCACTTTGCCATTTATACACATACACACACACTCATGTATATGTATATCACACACATATGTATATGTTTAGTACGTATATATATAGCATATGTGTATATACACATATATGTATTTTTTAAAAAGCACACTACTTCAGGTCCCAAAGCAATTAAAGTTGTTAAAATGTATTCTTGGTATAAAAAGTAGCTACATTTTTTTTCCCCACCATAAGGCACACATCTGCCTGATTTAAAAGCTTGAAGCTCCGTACCCTAAAGATAAGTTGGGATCTGTAGTAAAAGAGAAAAGTTTGAAGTAATGAAGCATAAACACCAACAAATATAAAAGGTAATGAAAAGAAAGTGGTAGCAGGACTCAAAAGCTTTTGCTCAGGAAATATGTCTCTTTGCCCGGGTCCTGTGAATGTGATGAAATACGCATTTACTGAGATGTTGCTCTCAAACACCCACTCAGATCACCAGCTGGCAGTGGTTTCTGAGGAGATAGGCTATGGGGGCTTCCGCTGAAGCTTCAGCAAATTCATTGCCTCTCCCAAAGGAAAGACCTTCAGCTCCAAATGATTGAATAATGTTGGCTCAGGCTTTCTGTCCCATAGCCTGCTAGCTGCAGCCCCCAGCCTTCACTTACTTTTCAGGCTCATTCCAGCCTCATGGCCTGGATCTAGTCCAGACGTTAGGGTAGGGAGGCATAAGGACCTGTAGATATATGAGGCCTCAGGCACTTATTAGCTGTGTGACCCTGGGCAAGTTGCTTAACCTCAGTCTTCTTTAGTTTCTTCAGTTGTAAATAGGGAATAATAATAGCACTTACCTCCCAGGGTTGTTGTGAAGATTTAATGAGATAAAGTTTGTAAAGTGTATAGCACAGTACCTGGTAAATAGCGGATGTTTATTAAATCCTTCCTTCCTCCCTCCCCCCTCTGTCTCTCCTTTCCCTCTCTACCTCCTTCCCTCTCTCTCCCTCCCTCTCTTCTTTCCTTAGTTTTCTTATTCCTTCCTTCCTTCCTTCCTTCCTTCCTTCCTTCCTTCCTTCCTTCCTTCCACTGCTGATAGTCCTGCTCTTTCTTATGAGAGCCATCAAGTCATGAGAAGGGACCTCAGAGGTTTTCTGTTCTAAACTCTTCATTTTACATAGGAGAAATCTGAAATCCAGTGGAGAGAAAAACAATTACAGCTAGTTTGGGAGAGAATGAGAATCACTTTGCTTCCATTTCTTAGACTTGCTCATTTAATATTATACCATACTCTGCTATCAGTCACTATTGGCAAACTTCTCTTCATAATAAGGCCAACCTGAGCTGAAACTGCTTTGGTGGTGTGTTTGGGGAGTTGTGAGAAAAATCTCTGGCTTCAAATCTTTCCACAACTTGCTTTCCATAAAACCCAAGATCCTACCTTTAGAAACTCAATCCTTTGGGTTAAGGTATTACCATTTCCAGGGGACTTCTGCTTTGGAGAGTTAAGACTTTAAATCCCTAGCTTAAAGTGAATTAGTTTATCAAACACCAATCTACCACTCTTCTTGCTGAGTTCCCAAGGAACTAGAATTTAGATAGATCAATTTGGGTGTTGAGGAGTGGAGAGGGATAGTTCTGAAAGGGTGGGTCCTGACAGATTCAGAAAAGGACTGTGGGTTGGGGAGACAGCATGAAGGAAGGACTAGCCTCAGCTTGATTACCGGTTGGAAATTTTCTTCCCCTCTATGTATTCATTTTCCCAGTCTTTAAAATGATGGGGATAAACTACAGGAGCTCTATCCTGAGGTCTCTTTGAGCTCTCTGATTCTAAGATTTTCCTCTGTGGCTATCCAACTGGTAAAGTCAGAGAATGGGACACAGAAAAGGAAAAGAAAAGCAGGAGGGCTCTTCTACATTCCAGCCTTGACTAGGAACACCTGATAGGTGAAAGTTATTTCATTTAAAAAGAAAGACTGAGAAACTTTTTCAATCACAGGAATTCGGGTCCTGGCTCTCTCATCATTTGAATTTGGCTAAGCCTTTGCAGGATAGTCCCTAATTTCCCCACAGATGCAGAATCCTAGGCAGGAGGGATGGGGCCAGGATGAGTTGCTGGCACTCTTATTGATGTCCTGAAATACATCTCTTTGAATGAGCCCTTGAACCAAATATTTATTCCAAGTGTTCTGATTAATTTCTTTTTTCCAGGTCCACAATTACCCAAAAGCCAATCAATCATGCGTTACACTGTTCCACCTAATTGCTAATTGTCTGAGCTTGATTTTCAATCACTGATCTTCTAGTAGGAAGTGTTCCAACATGAATGACCACAAAATACATACTCTTTTATTAGCACTGTGCCCTCTAGTCAACCTGTCCCTGCCTAAAAGTAAGTTTGTTCCCATGAAAGTGCCCATATGGTGTATTGACTGCTACCATTTTTTATTCACTACATTGCATTATTTCACAGTCTTCAGAAAGTGAGGTTGTTCCTTGAAGGGCAGTCACTCTGGAAGGTCATTTGGTACAGTGGAACATTACCTTGCTTTGCAGTTGAGATCTTGGCTCTGGTCCCTTTTCCATCCTAGGGCCATAGAATTCACATCTATCTAGTCACAGAATCAGAAGCAGAGACTTAGGAGAGCCTTCAGTAACCATCCAGTCTCACCCATACCCAAGAGGAATACTAACATATCTGACAAGTAGTCATCCAGTACTTGCACAAAGACTTTCAATGAGGAGAAACTCATCACCTCTTGAGGAAGCCTATGCTGTTTTTGAAAAGAAAAATTAAATCCAGAGAAGGGAAGTGATTTTTAATTCTAACAGCTGACAAATATACAGCGTTTTGGTTTTCAAAGTGTTTTACATATATTCCATTTTCTCACCAACCCTTGGCACATTGCTCCCATTTTACAAATTAGGAGAGTTAGGCTCAGAGAGTCTAAAAGATCTTTCCTTGGTCGTATAGCTAAGATTACCCAAGTAGCTCATGTGATTTTGGGTAAGAGATATTTACCCTCTAAACTTAAATATAAAAGAGGAATAATGAAACTTCCTCTACTTCCCTATCTATCTCATAGGGTTATTGTGAAGACCAGATGAAATCTTGGTTATAAACACTCGGTCAAATTTAAAAAGTTAAGCAGATGTAAGGGATATGAATTACACTGATCTAATTGACCTGATAATGGGTCAATTACTCTCCTTGCTTCCTTGTAAAGATACAACCAGTTTCCTCAAATTTCATTGATTTGGACACTTCTAAATCTGCCTATGTTAACAGTATAAAAAAAATGAATACGTTTTCTGTTCTCTAGCTTTGGTTTTATTCCACTGCTTAGATCTTCCCTCAAAATCTCTCTTCTTAGCTACAGCTTCACTGAGGGGAAGAAAACGAAATATAATTAACTTTTTAATTGAAGCACTAAAAGGGAAGAGGTGCTCTAATTATTCATTATTACTGTATGCAATGTTCCCGAAAGCTATCAACTTATTTAGTTTGGGGAACAAGAGATTTCAAATGCACGCTGTGGGCATATTGTAATTAAAATATTTATTTAGAAATAGCACCAAAGCTGTATAAGTTCTGATTACAGGACGTTTGTCAGATTCAACCTAAAGTCATATTTCCACCTCAAGGCAGAATCCAAGGTGAAAAAAGAGAGGTGTCCTAACAGAAGCTTAGGAAGATTCAGAATGCCATCAGTCTAATACAAGGAAACATGTAGCTCACAACATGATAGTAATTTAAGCCAGCTTTATTGAGAGGAGAAATTCACAAAATGAAGCAGTCAGGTAAAATGACACATCCTTTGGGACGCAATGCAGAATTGGGCACCTCGTTGAGGTTTTCGTGGAATTAAGGCCCTTACTGGGGCCCCAAAGGGAATCAAGAACCTTTTGTCTATTGAGGAAAGTCTGATAGTTTTAAATTATTATCTCTACAATAGACTTCTGGTTCTGCTCACTTCACTTTGTGTCAGTTCATATAAATCTTCCCAGGTTTTTTTTTTCCTGAAACCATCCCCCCTTTTCATTTCTTATAGCACAGTAGTAATCCATCAAATTCATAGATGAAAACCTGTTCAGTTGTTCCCCAGTTGATGGGTGTCCAATCAGTTTCCAGTTCTTTGCCAACAGAAAGAGAGCCACTATAAATATTTTTGTACATCTGAGTCCTTTTCATTTTTCTATGATCTCTTTGGGGGTACAGACCTAGTAGTAGTGTTGCTGGATCAAAGGCTTTTCATAGTTTTATAGCCTTTTGGGTCTGCTTCCAAATTTCTCTACAGAATGTTTGAATCAGTATACAACTTTACCAACAGTGTATTAATGTCTCAGTTTTCCCACATCCCTTCAACATTTGTCATTTTCCTTCTCTGTCATATTAACCAATATGATGGGTGTGAGGTAGTTTCTCATAGTTGCTTTAATTTTCATTTCTCTAATCAGTAGTGATATAGAGCATTTTAAAAATATGACCATAGATAACTTTGATTTCTTTTTCTGAAAACTGACTCTTTCTATTTGACCATTTATCAAATGGGGAATAACTCAACACAAGCTTTTAAGGGGAAAAAACTGGAAGGAGAATAATTAGCTTAGGAGAGAATGGTAAACGTACCCGAGAAAAACTTTTCTAAAAACTAGGACAGACCAAATAGAAATCCATGAATACATGAAATAACAAGAAATACTCGGCTATAATAAAAAGACACCTGAATTAAATGAGCAACTTACCTGGGAAACTGATTGAGGGGAGATAATTTCAGACTCATAGGACTTCCTGAAAATTATGATTTATAAAAGGTCTGGACATTTTATTTCAAGAAACCATACATGTAAGTTCCCCTTATCAATTAGAACCAGAGAACAAAGTAAAAATAGAATCACCTCTGCACATTACTTTTTATCCTTTATCCCAGGGATTGGGAATCTAAGGAGGCCACATGTGTCCCTCTAGTTCCTCAAGTGCCACCCTTTGACTGAATCCAAACTTCACAAAACAAATCCCCTTAATGAAAGGATTTGTTCTGTAGAACTTGGATTTAGTCAAAAAGCTGTACCTGAGGACCTAGAAAACCTACATGTGACCTCAAAGCTACTGGTTCCCCATTCCTGTTTTACCTGTTATCATTTCTTTTGGTTCTTCTTTAGAGTTCCTCTTTGGTTATGAGTTGCAACTTGCTCACATTTACCATTTATAGCTTCGTTTCCTGCTGTGTGATACTCATATTTAGTTTTTCAGAGTCAATGGTGCTCCATGTCTAACAACATATAACAACACCAACAAAATGCTAGCATTGAAAACTGGCCTTTACTTTCATAGGATCTTGGAGTCAGTAGAAATGTTTTGAAACTTCCCAAAAGCACAGGGATAAAAAGAAAACAGTTGAAACAATCCCAACTCTCAAAGATTTTTTATTCTTTTGGCACCAACACAATAATTACAGCACCAATTTTGACTGCAAATATACTGGCATAATTCTGAATCATCAGATATAACAGATTATCCATATAGAAGACAGAAGCAAAACATTTATTCAGATACCAAAAAACCAAATCCCTAAACCAGGAAACTGAATCATAGCAACTAAGATGTTAATATACCATAGCATAGTAGGAGACACCATCCTTTAGCCTTCCCACAAACAAACACTCAAGCCTAGCTGTCTCCTTTGGTGTGTCCTTTCCTTTCTCAAGCTCTAACTGCTCTGACTCTCAGCTTCCCCTGGTCTCTACTCCACCCTTCAGCAAGCTCCTCCCACCACAGGCTCCATGTGATTACATTCGGCCTATTAGGGGGCAAGGAAGATCTTCAAATTCCCATTACCATTACAGCTCTATGAATGAATGATTTAGGCATTTATTAAGCGTTTACTATGTGCACAGCTCTATGGTAAGCACTGGGTGTACAAACAGAAAAGTGAGATGGCCCCTGCTCTCAACAAGCTTATAATCTAATGGAGGAGATGACACTCATAGAAGGTTTCAGCTGCAAGTCACTTGGAAAGGTCCCATGGCCATTATGGTGCAGCAGAAAAGGACATGTCAATGCCTTTTCTTTAATGTCATTTGCATTGATAAAATGGTAACAGTTTCTGATGGGAATGATTTGAAAGGGCCAAGGACATTGGTGGCGAAAACATTTTTCCTGGGTTTTTCAGTAGCTTTCACCATGACGCTGTAGAAACAGTTGCCTCAGTTTCCTCATCTGTAAAATGAGCTGCAGAAGGATATGGCAAACCCACTCCAGGATCTTTGCCAAGAAAACCCCAAATGGGGTCGCAAAGAGTTGGACATGATGGAAATGACTGAACAACAACAAACATAAGGGTGGAAGGTACTATCACTTTGGGATCAGGAAATACTTTGTGCAGAAGGTGTGGTACTTGAAGGAACCCATTCCCCATATAGGAAGGCCAGGGAAAAGGCAGAGACAAGGGATAGAGTATAGTGTGAGAGACAGAGACAAGGCTAGTGTGGTAGGACTATAGAGTGCAGTAAACAGAACAATAGAGACTGAAAAAAACAACAAAAAGAAAAAGGAAAGAGTTTATATTTTGTTGAGTAGGAAAGTGACATTGGTTCTTAAGGAAAATAACTTTTTTTATAAATCTAATTTACAGTTTTATTCAAGACTACAGAATTTTAAAAAATATATTTTAATGGTTTTGACAGTGCTGCTTTTGAATAACAGGCTAAAAGAAATCCACCAGAAATTAATATATTAAAACAGTGTAAAATAGGAAAACAACAGGCATCCAGGTGTTGGAGACTCATGCATACAAAGAGTAGCTTGTGGTTGCTGTAACTGTTGCTTATCAACTGGTGCCTTTTGACCATTGACTCCCATATAATTCACATAGATGTACAAAGTTCTTTATATTTTTTTCATTTTTTTCTTCCCCACCCCAGAGATGGCTATCATTAAGCACAATTTGGTATATATGTATATATGTACCTATAGAATAACACACACACACATATATATATATATATATATATATATATATATATATATGCATGTATGCGTATATGTGTGTGTATGTCATTCTATGCATCTACTTATCTGTTTTTTCTCTGGATATTAACATATTAAAGAAAGAAAATTTATCCCCTTTGAAAGCCACACTAAGACAAAATTTCAGCACCGGATAGAGAAAGCCCAGTTGTAATACAACTTTTGTAATCAAGAAAGAAACAAGTCTGGGAACAAGGGACAGGCTGCCTACCAGAAATCCTGCAGAAAAGGACTTGTCAACAAGCAGAGACTAACACAATGTTAGAAGACCCCCAAGACAGGACTCCTGGAGCGTCCACCATGTTCCATGGACTCCCCCACCCCCTTCACATTTATCAGCTCAGTGGGAGAGAGCAGGCTTAGGTTTCCTTGCACAATGGGAGACTGTTGCTATTACCAGAGGAGCTGAAGAATGAGAACTGTTCATTGGGGGAAAGGGGTGGGTGGGACACAGCTACCAGGAAGGGGGTCTCTTTAGAGTCTATCAAGTTATCATCATAACATCTCACAGTTCTGCAGAGCTTTTAGGTTCGCTGAATGCTTGCCCTGCAAATACTCTCTAAAGAAAGCAGTAAGAATATTTCAGAATCCCAGTATCTTTGAGGTAGAAAGGACACCACAGAAGTAATCTCTCTCTCAATACAGCCCACTCCTTTACAGTAAACTGCTTGCAGATCTTCAGGGGAACCTCCCACCTCCTAAAACTACCTAGCTATTACACTTCTAAATTGTTTTGATGATAATAAGGTGTTTCATCCTATGGAATGAAATTTGCCTCTTTGAAACTTCCAACCATTGCTTTGGTCCTTCCCAGGAGAGGCAAACAGTGTCAACTCCTCTCTCCCATTGGGGTTACCTTCCTTCCAATTCTCTAGCTAGTCATTATTGTCTCAGTACCTCTTTTCCATGACCTCTCCCCCACCACAAGAATACTAGGGCAATAATTATCAATAAATCAATAAATATGAGCATAAATACGGCAGATTATTACTTGGCATTTCATGAACTATTTCTATGATCAGATAAAAAGGTACAATACTGAAGGAGGTATCAAGGGGCTCCCCACCCCTGCCAGGCTAATAAAACCCTGTGTGACCCAGCTCTCTCCTCACCCTGACCCTTTTAGAAGCCCTTTTGTTGTTTAGTCTTGTTTGACTCTTCCTCACCCTATTTGATACTTTCTTTGGAAAGATACTGGAGTGGTTGCCATTTCCTTTTCCAGCTCATTTTACAGTTGAGGAAACTGAGGCAAACAGAGTTAAGTGATTTGTCTAGGATCAATCAGCTGGTAAGAACCCTGAGACCTCATTTGAACTCAGGTCCTCCTGACTCCAGGGCTGACATTCTACCCACCGTACCACCTAGCTGCCCTCCTTAGAAATCCTACTTTCTTTAAAACTGCAGCTCGTTCATTGCTTTCTATATAAGACCTCTCCTTATCTTCTTAGTTATTAGGTATCTGATTGTTGGACTTCAAATAAAGCAGATCTGAGTTTGTATCCCTTTGCCTTTCAGAGGCACTGCACATCCTTGGGAAATAGATGCTTACTCTGTATTTAAAGGTGAAGAATGAGAATCTGTCAGTATTCCTTGAAAGAGAACAACCCTCAGAGGCAGAAAATTCATCAGAAAAGTCTTGTAGTATTGAATAAAGAGCCTAGAATCTAGAGTTGATTCAATTTAATTCAATTCAACCAACATTTACTCAGCCTCTTCTTTGAGTAAGATGCCATTCTAAGTGATGGACCTGGGTTAGATTTCTTCTAGCTTCCTCACTGACCAGCTGTATCACCTGGAGCATGGGGTGGTAGATGTGGAGTCCTGGGGACTGCATTTAACTTCTGTCTCTAGTCATGTGACCTTGGACATAACACCTCTCTGACCTAAAGTTTCTGCACCTTCCAGATAATGATGAAATTCCTATTCTACTTCCCAACTAGAGCCATTTTACTTTGTTTCTTTGATATATCCACCATTTCATTGACCACTATTGATACACTTCCCAAGGGAGGCACAATGGACACAACCCTTGACCTGGAATCAAGAAGATCTGAGTTCAAATGTGACACTGGCCAAGTCACTTAACCTCTTTCTACCTCAGTTTCTTCAACTGGAAAATGGGAAGAGTAAGAGCACTTACTTAATTGTTATGAAGATTAAGCGAGATAACATTTGTAAACCACTTTGCAAATCTTAAAGTGTTATATAAGTACCGGTTATTATTATTGCTATTTTTATGCTGTCTACACAATAAAGCCTTGGAGCTTAAAGTGTTCCCATGGCAAAGCTGAAGACACTTCAATCTCTACTATTTAGAATTTAGTCTGCAGTCTTTGTTCTTTGGAAGAATCTCTGGGTAGGGAACATAATTCATGCTCTCATCAGACTTGGACCAAAGAATGAAACCTTTTATTCCTATGTGATTCTATCTGTCTTTCTACAGATTTGATATATGAGGGTAACTTGAGGTACTCGAGGTTTTCCTCAGCTTCTTTGAGTAGTTTTCACTCAATAATGAAATGCTGAGGCTGCTGGCCTGTTTTCTTTCATTCTGAGTGCACAGCCGGCCCATCTGCTTCTCTGAACCTATGTATCTTCAATGATATCTTTTATGTCACTTCATCACTGAGGTTTTGCTCTCCTTATACCCACTAGCATTCATCTTTCTTCTAACCTTTACATTACTTGTAGTTTGGATTCTTCAGAGCCTCTAGTGCAGCGCTTCTTAAACTGTGGGTCATGACTCCATATGGGGTCATGACAAATTTGGCAACAGTGAAAGGTTTCTGAATGTGTAATGACTAAAAATTAATTCAAAATCAAATGTTTAATGAATCCGAGGCACTTCTGGCAGGCTTGCCTGTGTGGCATCGCACGACTTTACTGCAGCCTTGGTTCTGAACACAAAGCATATGCACTTTGCACTGGGCATGCCCTCAGGTCACAAAGTGCCAGCAACTGCTGCTGAAATGGGAAAAGGGGTCATGAATGGAAAAAGTTTAAGAATCCCTGCTTTAGTGTTCCATGATTTATGCTCCCATAGCATCACAGAGTCATTATGGGAACCGAGAGAACATATATGAAAAGTTTGTAACAATTATCCAAATATATGGAATTGTTATTATTATCATTACAAGCACTTCTACCCTAAATCTTTCCTGCTGCAATTTAATCTGATTATAGCAGAACTGTCCATTATCAGGGACTTACAGATAGTCCTTGGGGTCCTCTGACAAGTGATGTCTTCAGCAGTTACCTGGAAGGGTGTGAAAGTTCTGTGAGATCTCATTAACTACTCATAAACTTATTACAAGATTCATAGGGTCATTGGTCTAAAAGAGACCTTGGGCATCATATAGATAAACTCCTTTAATTTATAGGTGAAGAAAATGAGGACTAGACTGTGGAAATGACTTGCCTTTAGCAGGGAAGGTATCAGCACCATGTCTAGTAGGGCCATGTTGCCCCTCCAGTTCTCCCAAATGAACCTTTGAACTCTCTCCTCAAACCATGTTAAATGGTTAGAGTTTATTACATTTAACTGGTCCTAGCCACACAAACACATCATCTTCCAGCTATCTGACTGCTGCATGTTCCTTTCTCTTCTTTCTCTGTTCTGTTAAAAATAATTTGTTCTGGCAAGAGTTGTCAAATCAATCCATTGTTTTTAGATAATGTGCACCATTTGATGGTGGTATAGTTCAGATCACTATCCTTATCACTTCAACATTCCCTGTCTACCATGATCCTAAATGTGTCATTTTTTCCTATTGGAATATAAGCCCATTGAGATCAAGGACTGTCTCTTTTTTTTTTTTTTTTTTACTATTTGTTACTCCGGTATTTAGCATAGGGCCTAGTGTGTTGTAGTGTTGTAAGCACTTAATAAATGCATTTGCATATATTCACAAATGCTTTTGCTTAAGTTAGACAATCTCTTATCATATAGGTAGTAAATTGCCAAGTTTGGATCATTCTAGCTGGGTTGGGCTGAGCAGAGTTGTACTGAAGTTAGCTTAAACAATTTTTCCAGTTGTTAGTATTTCAGTGTGAAAATGTACACCTTGAAAATCGGCAAGCATCACAAATAAGGATTTGCTTTATTGTTTTGTTGATTGTCTAGACTAAAGAAAATGATGAGAAAAATTTTACTGAAACAGATTAAACTCAAGTGTGTTTGTTTTCCACCACTAGCTGAAGATTATTTTCACTCTCCCTATGAAATTGCCAGTGTAAACAAGGTTGTAGGGAGTATATTTAATAAACAAATGCTTTTTTTAGAAAAAAGTATTTTTCCATAGAATAAATGGGGGGGCAGGATAGGATGGAAGGAAATATGGATAGTCTTTCACAATATGACTGCTATGGAAATGTCTTGCATAACTATACACATATAATCTATAGTGAATTGCTTGTCTTCTCAATGGAGCAGGGGAGTGAGGAGGGAAGAAGGGAGAGAATCTGGAACTCAAAGTTTTAAAAACAAATGTTAAAAAATTGTTTTTACATGCAACTGGAAAATAAGATATACAGGCAATGGGGTATAGAAATACATCTAGACCTACAAGAACATAAGGGGGAAGGGGAGAGCAGGGATAATGGCAGGATAGAAGAGAGGGCAGACTGGGGGAATGGATAATCACTATGCTTGGGGGAGAGAGTTTGGAACTTGAGGTCTTGTGGAAGTGGGTTTTGAAAGCTGAAAATAAATTTTAAAATTTAAAACATTTATTTTCCCAATTATATGTAAAAGCAATTTTAACAATTCATTTAAAAAAATGTTGAGTTCTAATTTCTCTTATTCCCTTCCTTTTCCCCTCATTGAGATGACAAGTAATTTGACATAGATTATACATGTGCAGTCATTTAAAATTTATTTCCATGTTAGTCATGTTGTGAAAAAAAAGAAAGGAATGAGGAAGGAAGGGAAGAGGGAAGGAGGGAAGGAAGAAAGGAAAGAAGAGAGGGTGGAAGGGAAGAAGCAAAAAAGGAAGGAAGAAAAAAGGGAAGAAACCAAGTAAAGAAACATTTAGAAAGTATGCTTCAATCTGCATTCAGATCGTATCAGTTCTTTCTCTGGAGGTGGGATAAAATTATTCATGCTAAATCCTTTGAAATTGGCCTGGATCGTAGTGTTACTGAGAATAGCTAAGTCATTCACAGTTGATCATGGTACACTAATGCTGCTACTCTGTACAATAGTCTTCTGGTTCTGCTCACTTCTCTTTGCATCAATTCATGTAAGTCTTTTCAGGTTTTTCTGAAAGCATCCTGCTTATTATTTCTCATAGTACACAGTATTCTATCACAATCAAGTACCACAACTTGTTCAACCATTCCCTAATTTATGGGCATCCCCTCAATTTACAATTCTTTTCTATCATAAAAAGAGCTACTCTAAATATTTTTGTATAAATAGGCACTTTCCCTTCTTTAAAAATCTCTTTGGGATATAGATCTAGTAGTAGTATTGCTGGATCAAAGGGTATGCACAGTTTGATTATGCATTGCACATAGTTCCAAATTGTTCTCCAGAATTATTGGATCGGTTCACAATGCTACCAACAGTACATTAGTGTCCCAATTTTGCCACCAACAATCCCCTCCAACATTAATCATTTTTCTTTTCTGTAATATTAACCAATCCGACAGTTGGTACCTCAAAGTGGCTTTCATTTTCATTTCTCTAATCAATAGTGATTTAGAACATTTTTTCATATCACTATATATAGTTTTGATTTTTTCTTTTAAAAACTGCCCGTTCACATCCTTTGACCATTTATCAGTCAGAAAATGACTCATATTTTTACAAATGTGACTCAGTTCACTATATATTTGAGAAATGAGGCTTTTTTTTCAGAGAAAATTGCTTTAAAACATTCCTTCCCTCCTCTAGCTGTCTGCTTTCCTTCTAATATTGGCCGCATTCAGGGGTGTGTGTGTGTGTGTGTGTGTGTGTTTGTGTGTGCGCGCAAAACCTTTTAAATTTTATCTAATCAGAATCATCCATTTTACATTCTGTAATGCTTTCTATCTCTTGTTTGGTCATAAATTATTCTCTTGTCCATAGATCTGCCAGGGAAACTATTTCCTGTTCCCGTAATTTGCTTATTGTATCATCCTTTCTGTCTAAATCACGTACCCATTTTGATCTTCTCTGGGTATATAGTGTGAGATGATGGCCCATACCTAATGTCTGCCAAACTGCTTTCCAGTTTTTCCAGCAGGTTTTTTCAAATAGTGAATTCTTGTCTCAAACCCTTTCACCTTTGAGTTTATCAGACACTAGACTACTATGGTCACTTACTATTCTGTGTTGTGTACCTAATCCTTTCCATAAACAAATGCTTTAAAGCATTTTATTAGCTAGTCTACATACAGTTACTGTACCAATTAAAAAGTTAACCTATTGTTGATTGAGAGGCAGCTGTAATATATGCAGAGGTGGGGAACCTGTGGCCTTGAGGCCATATGTAACCCTCTAGGTCCTCAAGTGTGGCTTTTTGAATTCAAATTTCACAAAACAAATCCTCTTAATAAAAGGATTTGTTCTGTAAAACTTGGACTCAGCCAAATGGCTGCACCCAAGGGCCTAGAAAGCCACATGTAGCCTTGAGGCCAAAGGTTCCCCACCCCTTCATACATGACAGCTTCCTCTCAATCAACAAATAGGTGAACTTTTAAATTGGTATAGCAACTGATCTGAGTTCATGTCCCAGTACTGTTTATATGACCCTGGGCATGGCACTTAAACTCTCAGTATTCTAAATAATTCTGTAAGATATTCAGTTGTAGGAAAGGTGCTGATCTGCATTGGTAAAGAGATTTTCCTCACCTGGGAGTTCTCTATAATAATGAAATCATAAGACTATTCCCTATACTTATTCCTATATTTATTCATTAAAGTAGGCCCCTCCCTCAAAACCAAAGATCATCCACCTCCTACCCTCCTAAGCACTCAGCCAGGCCCCATCCCAAGGCTCAGAGAAGACTCAGCTACAACCATTGATCCACCCTGCCCCTGGCCCCTGAGAGGTCTGGTCCAATGTTGGCTCCCTTTTCCTTACTGTGTGACCCTGACTTAGTCACTTCCCTTTCCTTAGCTTCAATTTTTTTCTCTCTAAAATGAGAGGCTCCTACTACATGATCCTTGAGGTCTCTGATTGTTCACAATGTGTAATCCTTTGTATTCCTACCTTTTAAAATCAGAAAATAAAGGGATGTCCCCATGGGGAAAAACAAAATAAAGTAGGCCCCTCAAGGCCTGCTTGGTAACATTTTGCAGCATTGTTAAGCAGTTATTAAGTATACTTAAAATTAACAAGATAGTTCATTTTGAAATATTTGGCCATTCAAATTTTCAGTTACTTCAGGTTGCTCTTTTACCTAAATAGTTCAGATCAACAAGTTTTTTGCTAGAATGTTGGGGCAGGACTTCTCTATGAGAACACAGGCCTGGAAAGAAGACTTGCTTTGAGTCTCAGGTTCTACTTACCATTAATAAGGCATGTGATCTTGAGGATGTTTTTTAGTTCCAGTTTACTCATCTGTAAAGTGGGGATAAAGATATTTGAACAGGGGCCAGCTAGGTGGCACAGTAAATAGAGCACCAGCCCTGGAGTCAGGAGGACCTGAGTTCAAATCCGGCCTCAGGCACTTGATACATTTATTAGTTATGTGACCTTGGGCAAGTCATTTAACCCCAACTGCCCTGCCTTCCCACATCAAAAAAAAAAGAAGGAAAAAAGTGATGAAGATAATAGAAATCATTAAAAAAGATATTTGAACTGTGGGTCTTATAGACTTTTTTGGGGGAAAATGTTTTCTAAGCAATAAAGCGTTATTGAAAAGTGATTGTACTGATACTGATATAACGATGATAAGAACAAGGAGGAATAAGGAAAGGAGGAGTAGGAATAGGAGTATAAAGTTATATCTAGTCCAAAGGGGGAGGAAAAGGTCTCCAAAGCCAGGTGCCAAGGGAGAGATGGCATTCAGAGCTTGTCCTAATCTAGACAGCAGCAGACAGTTTGAGCTCTTCTTTGAGGACAGTGGTGTCCCAGTGATGCTACAGGATGCATTTTAACCTGCCTTACCTGGGATATATTAGGTCAGATAGTTTTAAAAGAATTCCCTAAGGAAAGAGAAATACTGAAACTGAGTTATTTGTAGCCATAAAGTACTAAGGCTGCCAGAATTACCAAGAGACAAGGTGTTGCCATTTTAATTAGATTCTCTTGCTCCCCCCCAAGACTATTACTGCACTGTTTGGAAACAAACATGAAGTTTTAATAGAGAAATACTTTGCAAAGGTAATTTTGTGGATCTATGGTCTGTTGCCTTTAAATAAACAACCAGCAATGAAATATTTTAGTATAAATGGAATTTAGAGGGAGAAAACAAAGCCATCTCTCTTGTTTGGGCAAATATACATGTGTATCTTAGGTATTAATGTTTATGTGATCCCAATGTAAATGTGTCGTTCTTCAATGAAGAGAATCTTAATCCTGAAATGGTACAGATTGGTACATTGATGGTTATTTCTTCAAGCATATCAAAAGACTGTTGGGAAGGTCAGATGTGAGATCACAGGAGTGAAAGTGCTTTAACATTGTCTAGTATCCTGGACAAGTAAATATTTCTATATTTTTGGAAAGGTAGAATAAGAAAAGTTGTGGCCTCAGAGTCAGAAACATTGGGTTCAAACACCACTCAGCTACTGGAGAGCTGTGCAACTCTGGACAAGTCACACAACCTCTCTGAGGCTGTTTCCTTCTATAAAATTTTAAACCAAAAGGGATGTTAGAGACCATCTCAGTCAGCCTCTTCCACTTACAGATCAGGAACCTGAGCCCTAGAGAAGTGCAATAAGTTGCCTAGGTAATAGAGGTTCTTTGGCCCCAAACCTGTCTTACAGCCTCTCACCACCTCCAATATAAGCATCTCCACTTCATAGGGCTCTTTTGAGGACCCCAGGAAATGAATGTAGGGAGAGCCCTTTCAAAAGTTTTAATTGTATCCCTTCAATCAGCAACTATTTCTTAAGTTCCTACTATGTGCCAGGTTCTGTGCTAAGTGCTGGAGGCACAAAGAAAGCCAAAAATAGTCCCTTTTCTCAAGGAGCTCACAGTCTAATGGGGGAGATAACACAAAAACGACTCTATACAAACGTGATATATACAGCATAAGTTAGTGATAATCAATAGAGGGGAAGAATTAGCATTAAAGGGAATCAGAGAAGGCTTATTGTAGAAGGTGGAAGCCTCTATAGGGTCCTGAAGGAAGCTAGGAAGCCAAGTGAGGATGGAGAAAATCCCAGGCACGGGGAACAGTTGGTGGAAATGGCCAGAATTGGGAGGTGGAATGCCTTGGGGGAGGAGTAGCAAGGACACCATTTTCACTGGATCATAGAGTATGTTGTGGGGTATGAGAAGACTGGAAAGGTAGGAAGGGGAAGGTGAGGTATGAAGGACTTTGAATACTAAACAGAAAATTTCATATTTGTTTCTGGAGGTAATAGGGAACCTCTGGAGAATATTGAATAGGGTGTGTTTGGGTGCATGTGTGCATGCATGTGTGACTTTGTGATATGGTCAGATCCGTACTCTAGGGAGATTAATTTGAAAGTTGAGTGAAGGATGAACTGGAGCAGGAATCTAGACTTGGGGGTAGAGAGATCACTCAACCAGGTTACTTCAGTAGTCGACATGTGAATTGATGGTGGCATAGGCAACAAAATTTTATCTATCGGAGAAGAGAAGGGGGTGTATACAAGGGATGGTATGAAGGGAAAATCATCAAGACCTGGCAATGGATTTGGTGTGAGAGAGAATAAGGAATTGAGGGTGTCGCCTAAGTTATGAAGTAAGGTGACTGGGAGGATGGCGGCATTCTTGACAGTGAAAGGGAAATTTACAAGTGGGGAAGGGTTTGGGTAAAAGATAATGAGACTGGTTTTGAATGTGTTGAATTTAAGATGTCAATGGGACGTCCAGTGTAAAATGGCTAATAGGCAGCTGGAAATTCAAACATGGAAGTTAGGAGAGAGGTTAGGGCCAGAGAAGCAGATTTGAGACTCATCAACATTGAGAAGGTCATTGAATCCCAGGGAGCCGATGAGATCACCAAACAAAACAATAGAAAGGGAAAAGGGAAGAGGACCTGGGCAGAAATATTGTGGGAAAACCCACAAGTGGTGTCTTATGACCTTGATGAAAATCTACCAAAAGAGAGAGAGCAGGAATAGTCAGAGAAGAGGAAAACCAGAACAGAGCAGAGTCATGGAAATCCAAAGGGAAGGGAGTATAAAGGAGAGGGTCATCAACAATGTCAAAGGCTGCAGAGAGCTCAAGGAGCATGGCAGTTGAGGAAAGGCCATGTGATCTGGCAGTTAAGAGGTCGCTGATAACTTTCAAGAGTAGTTTCAGTTGGATACTGAGATCAAAAGTCAACTCACAGAGAGTTTAAAAGAAGGAGGAGAGGAGAGACAGTGGAGGCATCTGTTGTAGTTGGCATCCTCAAGGAGGTTAGACACAAAATTGAGAGATATGGGAGGACTTCTGGTAGACAATTATAGGATATTACTTCTGTCTTCAGGTCCCTGTGACACTCTGGGGTTTTGTGTATGTATTCACATGTGTACACCCTCACCATGGAGTGCTGGACTTTGGAGCCAGAAGGACCTTGGTTCAAATTACACTTCTAACAGTAATTAGCTATGGGATGGACCATAGGCAAGTCTCTAAATCTCTCTGAGCCTCAATTTTATATAATTATAGAATTTCAGAGATGGAAGGGACTTCAGTGGCCATATGGTCCAACTCATATCCCCCCAACAAACTCTTCTATGGCACATCTGACAAATAGTCATCCATCCTCTAATTGAAGCTCTCCAAGGAAGAGGAGGAACCTTCCCCTATTTGTACTTTTGGATAGCCTTAATGGATAAGAATTTTCTTTTCTGATATCACTAAAATTTCTGTTCATTGTTCCTTATTTTGCCCTTTGAGACCAAAGGCAAGATAGCCCTTGAAGTAATTTTGGAGGTGAATCCAGGACGACTTGAGTTCAAATCCTACTTTAGATGTTCACTAGCTGTGTGGCGCTGTATAGGGCAGCCTCAATTTCCTCATCTGTGGAATGGAAATAATAAGAGTGTCTTCCTCACAGCATCATTGGGAGAAGGTAACATACATAAAGTGCTTTGCAAACCTTGAAAAGCTTCATAAATGCTAGCTATAGATAGCTCTTTTATCATGAGGTATTGTAGATCAAATAATAAAGTATTCTTTTGATATAAAATAGCATACATAATAATAGCATGTATATAGCTTAAGGTTTGCAAGTTACTTTATGTATACACACAGAGATATACAAACACATATACTTCCTTTGATTCCTACAACATCTCTATGAGGTAAATGTTATTATTATCCCCATTTTACAGATGAGGAAACCAAGACTAAGAGAGATTAAGTGACTTGCCCAGGATCATATAGCTAGTAAGTGACTGAGGCAGAATCTGAACTCTTTTAAACTCTCTACAGGCTGCCTTCTGACCTCAGCATTCATTTTTCCTAATTACAAATCCAAAACTCTATCTACTGCACCTTCTAGCTGTTTATTCTCCCTTAAATGTGCAAGCTATGAAAATAACGATTACAAATGTTAATCTCCCTTTAGAGTGAGACTAGAATCAGTAGGCTTCATGATACTTTATCATTGCACAGGCCCATTGCTCAAGACCCTCGGCCCCTGCCCCCTAAACCCCTGTTGTAGCTGTCAGATTGTAAACTGGTGTGCAATACTAATTATTAGTTATGGAATTCTGGCTCTCCAATCCCCCACCCCTGTTAACACATATATTTCGAACATTTATGCTCATTTTACATGTGTATGGTTAAACTAAATTCTAGCTTCAGCCCTATTTTGGTATTTCTAGTTGATACTATAATAGTTAAAATCAGTAGGAAAACATGGAAGATTTTTATGCACACACACACACACACACACACACTAAGGCACAGGACATTGGGGGCAAACTCTGGGGTGCTTTGTCATGGAATGAACTTCCCCCGACTTTTGTACTTGGAAGAATATGAGTATTTGCGAAAATTGGCACTTGGAGAATCAAGCCTCTTTAGAAGCTGCGAGTTCATTTAATTTCCCCTTGTTAAGTCCTAATTTGGAGGAAAAGACTCTCTTCTCTTACAGTAGAACAAACTTGATTCATATGAATGACACAAATGAGCGAGTAGAATTTTAAGTCTGCCTATTAAGAATGTGAGAATTTTTCTGGGCTGCAGAAGCAAGCAGAAAGTTTGGGTAGCAAGAAGGACTTTGTTTAGACCCTTGGGGACTTTGGGTTTTTGGCCACTTCTTTAATATTCCGAAAACATTCAGTAGGCAGCAGTCACGGGGTATATTTATGGAGCAAACCTGAAGAGCAAACAATGCTTTTTAACTCCATAACTTGGCCGATTACTGGCTATCCACCCTGAGAAATAGCAGAGGACTTTGGAGATTGGAGTAACAGCAAAAAGAAAATTGCTGTATTACCGTATGCATGCATAAACCTAGGTGAATTGCTTTGCTTCTACTAAATGACATTTACCACTACAAATAAAGGAAGGAAAACTGGGCCTGACCTTCATATTTACTATATTTTATTGACACGGGGAAGACTTTGGCAAACAATCAGAAGGCTCTGTCTCTCCCCAAGTGCCCAAGTCATTTCATCTCAGAGAAATATACATAATGACAAACAGTGCTTTAATAAAACATGAATAAAATTGTCATCTTTTCACTTGAATATTTGCCATAGACCTCTAGGGAAAGTCATGCAGTAGGCAATAAGCCTGTGAAGGGTTGAATATCAAGCATTGACTTCTTGGCTTGGGTTTCTGTGGGAAATGTACTATGAGCCTACAGGAGATTGCAAAACATAGTTCATAGGACTATATATGTAGTTTAAGTGTTCATAGAGTCATAAAGACCATTGTAAGTATCATCTTACAGTTGAAGAAACTGAGGTCAGAAAGTTATTTTCTTGTCACCCAGCTAGTAACAGAACTAGGGTTTGAATTCAGATTCTCATACTTCAAATCCAATGCTTTTCCCAGTATACCATGCCACCTCTCGATTGAATGACCTAATTACCTTTCTCTTTTGCAGATTTGATCTGTAGAAGACAACTGAGGTTTGATTCAATGGATATTCAGTCGGTGAACACTTAGAGAGTCCCCAGAGAATTTAAGGTTATAGGCTGTTCATGCTAGAGGGTCCCTTCTCCTCCAGCTGCCTTGTGTTACAAGTAAGGAAAGTGAAGCCCAGAGAGTAGATTTGCATTTTGGACACTGGAAGTATGATACATATTTTTGTACAATCCACCATTCTCTACTGAATTTTAAGCTTTTTTCAGGACAGGGATTCTGTTACTCTTTACCTTTTTCATCTCCAGAGTTTAGAGCAGGATTCTGTATATTGTTTTAGCTATCATTCAGTCGTGGGACTTCATGGCAGAGATAATTTAGAAGTTTTCCATTTGCTTCTCCAGCTCATTTTACAAATGAGGAAACTGAGGCAAACAGGGTTAAGTGACCTGCCCAGGGTCACACAGCTAGTAAGTGTCTGAGGCTAGATTTGAACTCGGGAAGAGGAGTCTTCCTGACTCTAGACCTGGTGCTCTGCACACTATGGCGCAACCTAGCTGTCTCATCCTGTATCTAGTACATGCTTATTTTTTAAACATTAAAATGAATTTAATTTGAAGTTGCTGAAGGTCACTGAGCTAGTAATGGCAGAGCTGAGACTAGATGCCAGTCTTTTGGTTCTTTTTCCAGCCTTCTTTCCTTTGCATCATGCAGATGCTCCAGGATATGCTCTTTCTAGTCCATTTTAGGTCTTTGGGTAACTGATGATCCAACAGGCACAATATTGTTGCTCTTGCACATGCAATCTGGAAGATCAGGTCTATTTCTGATAAATACTAGTTGGGTGACCTCGGGCAAGTCATGGAATCTGTCTGGACCCTTAGGAAACTCAAAAGCATTCAGTTAACATCAGAAAACCTGGTTTCAAATCCCATTTCTACTACTTTGGGATTTCCAGTAAGTCACTTAGCCCATAGTGTGCCAGGCCTAGAGTCAGAAGACTCTTCTGCCTGAGTTCAAATCTGGCCTCACACACCAATTAGCTGTATGACTCTGGACAAGTCACTTAACCCTGTTTTCCTCAGTTTCCTCATCTGTAAAATGAGCTGGAGAAGCAAATGGAAAAGCATTCTATTATCTCTGACAAGAAAACTCCAAATGAAGTCACAAAGAGTCGAATATGACTGAACAAGTTAAACAATATACAGGATCCTGTGCTGAAGTCTGGGGATTAAAAAGGTAAAGGGTAACAAAATCCCTGTTCTGATCAAAGCTTTCAGTGCATAGGGGAGGGTGGAATGTACAAAAATATGTATCATTTCCATGTCTACAAAATGGTAAGATTGTCTTAAGTGCCTCTCAGGTTCCTTCCAGCTCTAACCTTCTGATCCCTGTAGTGCAGCACTAGTGATGGCTGTCTGGGAGGATGTGCTTCATATTTAGCTCTGGGAAGCTTTGATTGCGGCTTATCATCAAGATTTACAACTCTTTAAAACAAAGGAAACAGTGTGGACCTCTCTTTCTGCCCTTCTAGGTGGTCACAGATATTAAAAACAAAAGTCCATCCCCCTCCTCAACAGTGACACTAAGCCTTAGGCATGACCATTTTTTAAAAATTCCTTTTCTCTGTCACAAAGTAGAGCAAGTCAGATTCTGATCACTCAGATGGGGAACAGAAGGTGTGAATTCAGAAGATTCAGGATTCCTTGTTGAAGACTTATCTAATTTGACAACAATTGTGGGGGAGTTCCCAGGCCAGAGAAGAGATGGGTGTGAGATCCACTTCTTTCTAGGAATCCAGAGTTGAAGAGTAAGTGACTTGTGGGCATGAAGGTACAGGGTCATACCTTTCCTGCACCACAAGCTGAGACTTGTAGCTTGTCTCCCCTGGGGACCTGAAGCCTCTAGCCAAGTGCCAAAATGATGTGGCCTTCTAGGTCCTGGAATGTAGCCTTTTGACTGAGTCCAGGTTTTGCAGAACAAATCCTTTCATTAAGGGGATTTGTTCTGTGAAGTTTGGATTCAGCCAAAGGGCTGCACTTGAGGACCTAGAGGGCCACATAGGGCCTTGAGGCCGCAGGTTGTGTATCCCTACACCAATATCCCAACACAGGCTTTGTCTCATCCATTCCCATTCCACTGTAGAACACCCTACACAGTCTGTGTTGAAGGTCAGCTTGATGTCCCCGAATCTTATATATTTACAGTCCTTTCCACAAGATCTTTGGATCACCCTAGTGAGGTCCAACAGATGGCACTGTTGAGATTCCTCTCCTGATACGCAGATGGGAACTTCCCTGCCTGTGTTCTCCCTCTGCAATCCTCTCAAATCTCCATTTCTTTGCAAATTCCATCTTTACTCCCTCGCTGATGCCTCTTAATTTCTTTCTACATCTTTTATGCATGATCCAGCTCAGAAAAGCATTTTGGGATACAGTCAGTATCAGAGTTGCAACACAAAATAAAATCACAGCTCATTATTTTTTCTATATCAAGGCTTATTTCTCTCTGTTCTGTGGAGGCTAATCTTCCTGGAGCTGCTGCCTTCAGATCCTTAAAACCTGATAATTTCTCCTTTCATCTGTCAGCTGCACCTCTTCAGGATACTTCGGATGCCTGGGTTTGGAATTGGGAAACCATTGGAAGGGATCTCAGAACTCATATGGGCTGGACTGGGAACCCAGATTTAGGACTGCAACATTTGCATGCAGACAGCTGAATGCAACACATCCTTAGAATGTGCCCTCTGATGAAAGCCCTATCTTTCAAATCGCCATTCTGGGAAGCCCTCTTAAATCAAAGCCCCTTAAATCAGAAGTGGGACTGTGGTAACATGAGTTGGACTGAATTCTACTTTTGAAGTATCTATGAAAGGGGGCTGGCTAAGCAAATTAAAAGAATAAATGGGATTATGCGTCTTAGTCCACCAAAATCCTACCCATCCTTCAGATCTCAGTTTAATCCAGTCTTCTCAATGAAGCTTCACCCCACCAGTTTAGGTCCACCCTAACTTCACTCTTTTCTCTGTGTATGTGTATGTGTGTGTGTATATGTATACACACACACATACATATATACACACATACATATTGTACATACACATACATATATATATATATACACAGATGCGTTTGTGTGTATACCATTTGTAGGCAGTCCCAAACAATTTACCACTTGATTCTAACTGTCTTGCATCATAATCTTTTTTCTTTTTGTTAGTTTTTTGTCTTCAACTAAATTGCAAGTTTTTTGAGTGCAGGGGAAGTGTCTTCTTCCTCTCCCACACGAAGTATAGCAGAAATAATGTCTATTGATTGAAAGGATGGCCCTGGATTTATATGTTTAATGGGAATCATGTTGCTTACCTTCTCAAAGGATGGGGGAGAGTTGGGAACAGGGAGGAAGAGCTTTTGGAACTCAAATAAAAAATAAATGCTAAAAATAAATAATTACATAATAATAAAATAAAGATGATGGGCTTTTCCCTTCACATCTTTGGATCATGAGTGCATAGATTTAGATCTAGACAGTACCTCAGAGGATGAGAAAACTGAGGATCAGAAAGAACTTTAACCACAAAGGTTAAGTAACTTGTCCAAAATCATGTAGGTAGTAAATATCAGAGTCTGGTCATGAGCTTATTTCTTTGATTCTGGAGCCTGTGCCCTTTTCAATGTAACATACAGCTTCTCCACTTCTGCATAAAGAATTGTTATGGCATATACAAATCATTATTATTTGTTTGTTGAAGCTTGTACTTGAGGGCTCCTATGGGGAAGTACTATTTTCTTAGTTTAAATTTTTGTTTTTGTTTTATTTTTAATATTTTTTATTTGTTTCCTTGTTTACATGATTCATTTTCATTACATTTTTGAATTACACATTTTCTCCCCATCTTGCCCCTGCCCCAACCCTAAAACAGCAATCCCACTGTAAAGGCCCTCCCCTGCTCTGCTCTCTTCCTTTCTGGTAGGGCAGGGAGGGTCTCCCTATCCCAGCCCCTGCATATCTTAATTCCTAGTTGCAGGTATTGTAGAACTTTAACTTCTAGATTCTTTCGATTCCTCCCTTGTCACCCACCCTCACTGGAAGGACAATCAATTCAATACAGGCTGTGGATGTGTGATTATACAGGACATCTTCATAGTGGACATATTGCGACAGTGATCATTTGTCTCTCCTTCCTATCCCTCCCCCTACCTTGTTCTATTCTCTATCC
>JAQQSW010000041.1:152216-175915 GCA_028646575.1 Pseudocheirus occidentalis | reverse complement strand
TCTGACTGTGTTGTCTTCCTCCCGTTCCATACTTTGATCTTTTTTGTCCACAAAAAAGGGTTCTAGAATTTATTGCTGTTCTTATTTTGCTTCCTTTTCCTCATGTTGGCCAGTCAATTAATTGGTTGGGTTTTTTTTAGCTTTGTGGAACTCTGCTTCCATGGGGGAAAGCTCTGTTCCAAATCGCTGGGGTTTTCCCAGCTGCTGGAGCTATTAGGGGGGTGTTGCAGCCTCCACCAGCTTTGGATTGCTGAGATCGCACCCAAGGACCACCACCCTAGACCATGATCTGGATCCAGGCCACTCAACGCAAGAGCACTTGGCCCTGATCAGTCAACTCAGCCCCACTGCGGGGTCCGCAGGCCAAGGGTTCTGAAGCAGCCCAGTTGGGGCAGCCGCTGGTTACAGCAGTTCCTGCCCTTCCCCCACTGCTTCCTTGCCCTGGGGACAGACTGGCCAAACTGCTTTTCCTCCCCCAAATTAAGTTTCAAAGTTCCACTTTCACTGACCTCTAATCCTGGCTTGCTAGATGTGAAGATTCCTCCAGGTGCAATAGATCTTCTCTGAAGTAGACTCACGCTGCAGCTTGGGAGGCTTCACTCCTCCCCACCACCCTGGGTCCTGGCCATGGTTTTGGTTTTGGGTTGGGTTGTCCTAGACTCACTCCCGGCCTGCTGGATGACTCCCTCCTGCCGAGCTGCCTTTCTCTAATCCTTGTTTTTCACACCTTGGTAGATGTGTAGTTGCTGGAGATGCAATAGACCTTCTCTCTTGTAGACTGGCTGCAGCTCTGCTTGGCTTCTCCCAGTCACCCTGGGGCCTGGCCTGGCTGCATTTTGATTTCAGGCTGAGCTGGTCTCAGCTCCCCCACCACAATGAGACCCTGCTGCCAAGCTGCCTTCAGTGAGAGATGTGTTTTCTGTATTTTTGTGAGTCTGAGAGTCCTAGACTTTGTCTGGGGTCATATTTTATGGGTATTTAGGTTGGTTGTGTGGGAGCTGAGGAACCTTGCTGCTTCTACACTGCCATCTTGGCTCTGCCCAAAAGATCCATTTTTAACAAGGAGATAAGAATAATATTCCTCTAGTATAGAAGTATTTAGATTATACCCTACGTGCTATTTACATAGTCTTGTGGTTTCAAAACTATTTTACATGTATTATCTCATTTTACGAGTCAGGTCACAATGGATAAATAACTAGACTTGGAGAAAAGAATACCTAACTTCAAATCCTACCTCATATACTTATTGGACCACCCAGAAATCACTTACCTGCTCTTTGCCTCAGTTTCCTTATCTGTAAAGTAAGAGGGTTGGGATTGATAGTTTGTAAGGTCCCTTCTAGCTCTAAATTGTGATTGTATGAGCCTTACCTCAACCCTTTGAAGTAGGTTATAACAGGTATTTTAACCACATTTTTACAAATAAATAGACTGAATCTTAGAGAAATTGTTTCTTGCCCAAGGTCAAAATATAATATCAGTGGAAAGATCATGTCTTCCTCTCTCTAGCCAAGGGTTCTTATGCATGCCTTCTATGCTTCCTCAACATTATAAATTTGAATTACCAGTGGGGGAAAAAATAAATTGTGGTGAATTCTATTAAACAGTATCATTCCAAAGTCTTCTGACTCCTTTATCAAAACCATTTGTTACTACTTATACTGAAGCAAACTTTAGCATATTCTGAGAAATGTGGGATTTTAATATCAGTGAAAGATATTCTGGTGTTTGCTCTTCCGACTGCTGAATTCCTGATTTTTCCCATTATCAGAGGTTAATCACTTAGGGTTCCCATAAGACCATAAGATTTAGAACTGGAAGTGTTTTTCAAGATCACCTAGTTCCACCCTCTCATTATATAAATTAAATGGTTTACTTAAGGTCTAATGAGTATTATATAGAACAGTTGGAATTCAAGGTCGTTTCCTCTGACTATGAATCCAGTAGATTTTCCTCTTGTAAAAGAGAAAATGAGAAACTTTTAGTCCTGGCAATGTTAGTTATCTTGTATGTGAAGATTTTTTTCTAAGTGTTCTTTCTTGGGAATGATCTCAGGACAATCTCACTTACTACCAATACTTGTTGGTTCTTGGAAAAAGAAATAGTTATATAGCATGTAACATGGTGTATAAGGTTTCAACCTGTATAAATTGATAACGTGCATTACTATCTTTCTATATGAATGGGATTTTGGAATATTAAAAGGTTGTGATATTCTTCCTAAGTAAGCCAGGAAGACTACGAAATTAGAGTATTGACATCTAGGAAATTTATAGATTTGATCTGTTTCTTGCATATAGAACAGAACACATATAGATACACTATTGGCAAGACTGCTAAAACTAGAATTAAATGTAATTTTCTGAAACTTGTATAACCAAATTATTTCTGGGATTTATCCTAAAAAATAAACATTAAAATTCCACATTTGTTCCATAATATATGCTATAATTCTTATATAGAAACATACCCATTTGCAAAGCAATGATAATCAGATGTCTTCCTTAAATATGGAGTATCATTTCAGATAGTATAACAAGGACATGTAAATATATTTTTGAAAATTGTTAATAGAGATGCAAAAATCCAGTTAACCAATAACTTTTTTTAAACTAAACTTGAGACTTCATAGGTATAAGAGAATGATATCAAACTCAGATAATAAGAGGTCACTAAACTATATATAGGGATCTCTAGAACTGCATATTGACTTAGAAAACCACATACTGACAGTATGTATGTTCCATTGCCTTTTATTTATTTTGTTAAATATGTCCCAATTTCATTTTAACCTGGTTCAGTTGCACTCAGGTATTTTACAGACCACGAGCATGTTTGACTCCTCTGGTATATGGCACAATCCCTCCCCTATCCTCTTCCTCTGCCATGAGGAAACTCTTTCCAGTACAAATATCCATTAGTTCAACAATCTCTGATTTAATGAGTGCCAGACCTGGAGTCAGGAAGACTCAAGTTCATCCAGCCTCATACACTTCACAACTGTGTGACCCTGAGCAACTCACAACCCTGTTTGCCTCAGTTGTAAAATGAGCTGGAGCAGGAAATGGCAAACCACTCCAGGATCTCTGCCAAGAAAACCCCAAATGGGGTCATGAAGAGTTGGACATAACTGAAACGACTGAGTAATGGAACAAAACATAGAAATGTGAACAATTACTTAAAGGCAGTGTGGCATACAGGCAAAGCATTGCTTAAGAATCAGCATCAAAATAATTGTAACTCACATTTCTATACTGTTTCTTGAGGTTTACAAAGGGAATTGAGTCAAAATTCCAGGTCCATCACTTAATATCTGTGTGAACCTGGGCAAAATCATTGAACCTCTTCATGTCTCAGTTTTTCTATCTATAAACCAGAGGTTATAATTCATTATCTACCTCACACTGTCACAAGAACATTGCTTTGGAACCTTAACTGGGTTATAGAAATGTGAGATGTGATCATTATCACTTAGCCCCATCTGGAATAATGACAAGGGTACTGACCAAAGAGTGAGGAGGCCCTAGGTTTGAATCCTGCTTTTTACACTAACATGTGTGGCCCTTGGCAAAACATCTCTCTGAGCTTCAGTTACACTTGTTTATCAAACGGGCATAATAACAGTACCTATCTCAAAGGGTTGTTATAAGAAGCAGATGAAATAACAAATGTAAAATGTTTTCCAAGCCTTAAAGAGCCATGTGGATGCTAGCTATTATTATTTCATGGTCAGAGTTAATAATTCTGATGATCTCAGATGATCGTGACATAGCAGGAATAGTGTGGAAGCTAGAGACAGAGAATGAAGGCTCAGATCTCAGCTCTTTGCCAAAGTGATATTGAGCAAATTACTTCTGGTCTTTATGCCTCAACCTTTACCCCTTTGAAATGAAAGGATTAGACCAGATGACCTTGAAGGTTCCTTTTAGCACTGAATTCTGTGCTCCTATAATGTAAAAATGCATATGTTCATTACCTCCAGTTTGCCCTGACTCCATAATATCATGATAAGGATTTGCCTTACAATTATTAACCAATAATTACATTAATAAATTTTTTTGTTTGACTAATAGTAGGCAGGTATCAACTTTCTTATCCATCTCCTCTTGAATTTTCACTATTCCAAATACTTTATTAATAATCCGGAGACATGAACTTTCCTTCTTGACTCAGACAGTTGCCATATTATAATGGTTTAACTGGGTCCGTGAGGGTTGTATATGGCAGAAAAATTCACCTCTGGGCTACTACTGGGACAGAAAAGGGAAGGAAAGGAAAGAAGCATTTATTTGGAACCTAATGTATCACTTTTCATCTGGACAGAAACTGGACGGAAATTGGACAGAAGCATCATTTTGTATGCTGCATATTGTTAATGTGTTGTTAAAAATAGAGATATTCTACAGTGATCTAGCTTTGGGTTTGCCTTTTTGCATTGCTCATTTTCTCAATCTTTATCTTTTAAAAGTCCGTCCGTTTCAACCTGAGAAGTGCAAAATGAAATAACTGTTTTGGGAGGGATAGTGACTCCATACTTTTTCATATTTGAATTTAATCCACCCTTAAGAAATAGTAAAGGAATAAGACTCCAGATACCATGGAGAGGCATTTGAGATGATTGTGTTTTTAATAGGATTTAAACCAAGCAACGACTTAGTCAGGCTAGCTTGGTATTAGGCAAGATTTAAACCAACCTTGCAAAACGTTGTTGAAATTCATAGGGTTACAACAGTTCTATTTGGCTCACAATATTTACATGCTTCAATCCCATATACATCATGTTGCTTTAACCAAAAATGCTCTGAATGGGGAGTCAGACAAATGATTTGAGGTCACATATCATTCCTACCATTCTGTGACCCTTACGTAATATACTTTACTTCAATTTCCTCATCTGTGAAATAAAGGTGTTGAACTACATGACCTCTAAGGTCCCTTCAAGTTATAAATCTATAATGTTCTGGTCGTACTAGGCTTGATCCTTTCTGCTTACTGCCCTACCTCATTCCCTCTGTTAACCATCCTCATAACCTCTTCTATTCCTGGACCCCTACCCTTCACTAATAAAAATCCTTTTTTTCCCACTAATGGTAGATAGGTATCAACTTTTTTATCTATCTTCTCTTGAATTTTCAGTATCCCAAATTCTTTATTAAGAGTCAGGAGATCTGAGCTTTCCTTCTTGACTTGGACAGTTGCCACATTATAATGGTATAATTGGGTGTCCATGAGGGTTGTTTGTCTAAGGTGGAAAAATTCATCTCTAGGCTACTACTGGGACAGAAAAGGGAAGGGAAAGAAAGGGAAGAAGCATTTATTTGGAACTTACTGTGTGCCATACCCTGTGTTAAGTGTTTTATAAATATCTCATTTAATCTACTTCAGGGAGAGAAGGGTACACATTCCCTCTCTTTTGGCCCCTAACTTTGGAATGTGAGCATCAATAAATAGTCTTCTGGCTAATCCCCTCCTTCTTCCACCAAGTTGCTATCCTTGGTCAGGTCCCTGTAGAAGAGTTCCTCTAGGCATGAGTGGAGGGGGACCCAACGGAAAAGGCAATATGACAAAGAGACAGCTCTTTTCCCTCTACCCTCTACCCCCAACAGACAGCAAGGTAATTGAATTTCTTTCACCCAAGTATAGGAGGCATACTCAGCTTTGATTTGGGATGTCCACATAAAAGAATTTTTAACAAATTGATAAGCTTCTTTCTTAGGTATCAAGCAGGGTAGATTCCTTTTTTCACCAACATTCAGACAGAGCATCTGTTCTGTGTTTGTTCCCTCTCCATTCATAATATATCTTAAGGTCTGTCTCCCCTATTCACAAATAACAAAACATGTAGATCTGAAGCAATTAAGATCTATCACTCTATATAACCAGCAAATTTACTATTAATTAGATATAGGAATGGATTTTTCAAAGCAGGAAAACTTTGGATTTAATATATATTCTCTCCCAGTGGGAGAAAGTGAATGAGGGACATGTAAAACTTACCCCATCCCCCACCATCCCCTCTGGATCTTGAAATGGAAAATTCAAAACAACCTGGTCTGTCTCTTTCCTAGCACCAAGGGAAAGCTTTCCCAGGCAAAAGTAGCTCTATCAAGCACCCTTCTCCAACGTGACCCAGAACAATTCTCATACATAGTCTCTTAACTGAACATCTCTAGAACTGTGCGGGCAATCATCCTTTCTCTCCACCTGCCAAACCAAAAGTGAACCTGACTTCCTGCTTGCCCAGGGAGGCAATCAATCCAAAGATTCAAGGGCTTGCTTATTCCTCAGATTGTGCATGACTTTTTCCTTCCAGGGCTAGAGAAAAACAACCATTCTCTTTAAGACTCCACCAGTTTAAAGTCCTGAATCATGCCAAACCAAATAATTTTCTTCTAACCAATAAAGCTTTGTCATTGGTGTGCAATTTCTCAATGTCAGAGAAGTACCAAGGTTACAATGGTCAAGTTGTTGAACTTCTCAAAGCAATCAGTTTCCTCATCTGTAAAATAAGGAAATTAAATAAGATTACCTCTAGAATCCCTTATAGATTAAAATATTATATAACTCCATGAATATCACCATTTAGAATGTAAGCTCTGTGAGGGCAGGGATTTTTTTTTGTCTTTGTAGACCCAGCTTCTATCCAAGTGCTTTACACATAATGAATTCTTTTCATAAATAAATGATTGTCAAATTGAATTGAAAGGTGCCAAATCAAATGCACTGCCATGTATCCAAATATATGGATGCATATATACATGTTCTTTTTTTATTAGAGTCAGGCAAAAGAGTTGTATTTTGGCTTTGATCATGTTAGATTGGGCTTTCTCTATACACACATCAGCCACACAGGGTAAAACATTCACATTTCATGTAAATAAAAAATAGACAATCCATAGTTAGCTGACCATTCAAGAAAGTAAAGATCAGGAAAAGGATAGCAGATTTAATTTATTGAACTTTTTAAGAGTCACCCCTTTGGACTAAATTTAAACAGAGTTTCTTAAACTGGTTTGTGTGTAAACATAGTCCAAACTGCAGTATAGCTATGAATCTGCATTTAGACTTTTGGAAGAAGAGAAATAAAGACAAAAACAAAAGCAAAGTAGAGCAGCTGTTAACAGGAAATGCATATTGGTGGCTAGAATTTTAACTAGATGATATGCCACTTTTCCTTTCAGTAGAGGATCTCTTGGTTTTTGCCGAGATAGATTGACTCAGCATATGTATTGCATAGCCTTAGCCCCCTTCAGCCTGCATGTTATTTGAGTCAGAAGATAATTTCTCTCAGCTTGTCTTACTAATGCATTTCTCTCTTTATTCATATCCAGATATTCATTGCAGTCTGGTGTTATACTCTGAATTATCTCAGAAAATAGAAATGCGAATCCATCCATTACCTAGAGAAATGTGGACAGGGATTCTTTTAAGGAACATAATGAGCCATGGAGTTGAGAGGACAACGTTACCCTTTTTGCTCTGTTTCCAATTTGTCTTTCTCCCTTCTTAATTCTGTTTCCTCATCATATTTTCAAGCTGTTTGGGGCATTTAACCAGGCAGAGAGATGAGAGAAATCCCCAAATAAATTCAATAAATATCTTGGTGGAAAATCTTTGTCAGGGTTCATGGAGAACTTGGCAAGTAACTTCTATCAATGCAATGGGAAGCTCAGAGGGCAAGTCTTTGTTAACTGAGGTAAATTTAATTCTTTGATTCAATCTTTCTACCAATTATGTGCCCCTATATGCCTCTTATTCTTTCCATTTTTAGACTGTGTCAAGATAGGTACAGTGTCCAGAATGAAGGATGTAAGAGACCCACTAGACCCAGCCCGGGACTAGAATATTGTATTCAAGTCTTCACACTATATTTTCAGAAGGACATCGAGAGACTGGAGCAAGGGATGGAGGAAGTACCTACTATGTGTCAGGGATTGGGCTAAGTGCTTAACAACTATTATCTCATTTTACCTCATTATAACCAAGAAACGTGGGTGCTATTCTTCTTATTATTATTCCCATTTTACAGTCGAGGAAACTGAAACAGAGATTAAATTACTTGCCAAGGTCACACATCTAAGAAGTATCTGAATTTAGGTCTTCTCAGTTCTAGTTCCAGCATGCCTCTATCTAGCTTTCTCTGTAAATGCAAAGGATGGTAATGGAGATGGTTAGAAAACAGGAAATTAGCTCACCTGAGGATCAGGTTAAGGAGCTGGAGTTGCTTAGCCTGGGGACAAAAAGACAAAAAAGGGAAAAAGGAGATATGATAGCTGTCTTCAAGTATCTAAAAGTCTGCTACATGCCACAGAGATTAGATTTGGTCAGCTTGACCGCAGAGGGCAGAATGAAGACTAATGAGGATAAATTTCAGGGAGACAGATTTTGATTTGACATAAGGAGAAAGTGGCTGACAATTAGAGCTCTCTGAGAATGAAATGGGCTGCTTTGGAAAGTAGAACTTTATAACTGGAAAGCTTCAAGCTGAGACTGGAAGGTGACCACTTATAGGGAAATACTGCAGAGGGCGTTTTCATTTAGATATAATGACTTTAGAATCACCTTCTAAACTCTGAGATCCCATGCTTTTATCCAGATCCTTTTTGTGAGAGCCGAATTTGACTTGCTTGTTTGTTTTCTCTTATTTTGTCACAAAGAAGTCAGGATCAACAACTAAATGGGCAAAACAATTAGGCCTGGAAGGCCAGGTAGAGTCAGGTAAAGATTCAGTGACTGAAAATAGCAATAAAATTCAGGAATCTCTGGCTCTTTAGTCACTTGGGACTGTGAGTCCAAAGCAGGTTTTAAATCAGGAAGTCATTCATCTGTAGAAAAGGATACAAAAACCGTTAACAGAAGTTCTAACCTGGGTCCAAGATCCAGTCTCTCTTTCCCAGTTCAGTCAGGGTAAAAGATTAATCAAGGTTCAAGTGGCAGGCAGTTGACAGAAGTTCAATTATGGGAAGGTAAACATAACACTAGTTAACATTTATATAGCAATTCAAAATTTTAAAAGTTTTATGTTATCGTTTGTTTCTCATAGCAATCCTATGAACCATTATACTTGTTATATAACCTGTGCATTGCAGGTTATACTACAGTTTACACTATTATACTAAACTATATTATACATTGTATTATATTATATTGCATTACATTATATTCTATATCATATTATGCTATAGTATATCTAGTAAAGCATATACTAGATACACTAAAATATATAATGTATACTTTATGTTATAATATCATATAGTATACAACAAGTTGTTCTTATAATATATTCCCAATTTACCCATGAGAAAACTGAGCTTCAGAGAGATGAAGGAACTTGTCCATGTCACTGAGCTATTAAATATGAGAGACAGGATTCAAACCCAGGTTTTCTCCTGACTCCAGCACTTTTCCTGATATATGCCAGTAATAAAAATCTATCTTTTTCTATTCCTTGCCAGTCATATTACTGATTTTTCATGTGTCTGTGAACTAGCACAGAATTTTTCAGGTTTGTTCTCACCTTACATTTGTTTAGTGAGAGTGATTTCATCTGTACGCCTTGAAATCCAGGACCTAAGGATCACACACTCCATTTCAGTTCTAACATTTTGGGGCCCGTCAGTTCTTCTAAATACTTTTATTTCCCTGAGGTCAGTTGTGGGAGCCATCATATTTAATATTTCTGGACCAATCTGCTGAATACAAAGCTTTTTGTGTTTGGAAAGGTCAGAGGATACTTGCTATCACTTGGAGTTAGCTATTAATTTTAAGAAGCTGGAATTATTTCTCAGTTCCTCTGAGCCTGCATTTCAATGGTGAGTTAGAATAATAATAATTTTTAAAAGGACTAAGGAATTTCTTAAATTTTAATTTAATAAATGTGTATTTCTTGTAACCATAATCTAGCTTTTTCCATAAGATAATTGACCATCACAAACATTACAAAGAGAAAGAAAGTTGTCCATGATCATAAGGGATGCTGAAAGTTGGACCATGCCCATAATAAGAAAGAAAAGAAAGCTCTTTTCCAGAGCAGATATGTGAAATAGTAGATAGTGAGCTGAATTTGGAATCACAAGGACCTGAGTTCCTTAGACAGTAAAATCATTTCTCCATGCCTCAGGGTCCTCAACCATAAAATAAGGAGTTGGCTTCAAAGATCTCTAAGATTCCTTCCAGTTCTAAATCAATGATACTGTTTCAGATGAGGCTCTGTTGAAAGAACTGAGGATGTTATTTTTCCCAAGGGGAGGAAAGTTTAAATTTGTTTGGGACAAAACTCCAAAATTGAGTAGATACAATTGATGTTTCAGGAAAAAGACTCATTCGGGTCGGCTCCAGGGACAGCTAGGTGGCGCCATAGTGCACAGAATGCTGGGCCTGGAGAAAGGAAGACTCTTCCCTGAGTTCCGATCTGGCCTTAAGACACTACCAGTGTGACTCAGGGCAAAAAGTCACATAGTCATATTTGCCTCAGTTTCCTCATCTGTAAAATGATCTGGAGAAGGAAATGGCAAAATACTCCAGTATCTCTGCCAAGAAAATCTCAAAGTATCAAGACTGTGAATGACTGAACTAACAAGCTTGGCCCCAGTACTGGAACCAATGGGTAGAATAAATAGAAAAGTAGATTTTTTTTAGCTAAATATAAGGTAGCAATTTCTACCAACTGACATTTTCTGCACATAGAATATAGCCTCCTTCAGGAGTGGCCATCCAGCTTTTGTCCAAGATTTTGTAATGGGGGTTCACCTATCACACAGAGATGGAATGAAATGACCTCGAAGGTTCCATTTGATTTGAAGCTTGGAAAGTCTAACCTATTTTGCATTAAATTGTGGGTGCTAACCAATCCATTCAGCTCTCCAGAGATAGGAGAGACACATTTTAATAACACTGACAGTTAATTTCCGATCCTTCTCAAGGATTGTGGGAGCATATCACCGTGTTTTGACTTTCCACTTGACAACCTTAAAGCTACATGAGACATCTCTGACTCATACCCCTAAATTTAGCACTGGATGAGCACAGCATTTAAAAATGGAAGCAAGCACCCATGGAAGTTATCGTGTTCACAGAGGGTTTCCTCCTGCCTGCAGGATTCAGCAGTTTTCCTTCCCTTTTTCTCCTGCTCCCAAAGCAACCTCAGCAGCTTCCACAAGGTTGTCTTTAAGCTCAGGTCTCTGTTTGGTGCAGTGAACGCAGTATTTGTTGATGAGGGGTCAGGGGAGAAGGGATATCACTCTGGTTGGAGGAAAATACCCTATTTTATCAGTCATTATTATTGCACTTAAGAACGTAAGATAATGCAGAGGTAGAAGAACCCAGTAAGCTGAGGTGTGGTAGTAGGGACCTGTCATTTAATTGGTGGTGAACCCCTTGAATGAGAATTTCCTTCTTAGATATAAATTAGCAACTCCTCTGTAACTGTCTTGCTTAGGTCAAGAGAATGTTCCAGGGACTGTGAGAAATCAAATAATAATAAGATAGATTCAGGAAGACCAGTGTTTGAATCTGACCTCAGTCACTTACTAGCTGTAAAATCAATAACTGGGCAGATCACTTAACCCTGTTGGCCTCAGTTTTCTCATCTGTAAAAGGAGCTGGAGGAGGAAATGTCAAATCGTTCTCATATCTTTGTCACAAAAACCCTCCAATGGGGTCACAAAAAGTCAGACAACTGAAAACGACTGAACAAATTAAAAAGCAATGGTGATATATTATTTCATAACAACCTTTTGAGGTAGAGGTACTATTATCATGCCTATTTTAAAGAGGAGGAAATGGGTGGAGAGTTAAGTGTCAGCATCTAGCAGGAGCTAGGCAGTACCAAGGATAGAGCACTAGGCCAGGAGACAAGAGGACCTGAGTTCGAATTTGAGATCAGACAATTATTAGCTATGTGACCTTGGGCAAGTCATTTAGATTTTTTTCCCCTTAGTTCCATCAATTATAAAAAGGGGACAATAACAGTACCTACCTCACAGGGTAGTAGGGAGAATCAAATGAAATAATATTTGTCAAGTATTAGGCACACAATAGTTACAATATAAATGCTAACTATTAAAATTATTGTCAGTAATGTTACAACTTCTACTTGCCAAGGGTCACCCAACCTGAGCCCTTCCTGATTTCATCACCAGACCCCTATCAACTACAGTAGGCTAAGCTGACTTCCTACATGCAGGTGATTTGTGGTCACATTGCAGATGTTAGAGTCAATCAATACTTGAAGCCGAGCAAATCTGTCACTCAAACTGATGAATGCTTGCAATTCAATCATTTTATGTTATTCAATTTGCAGTTCTATTGTTAGGCATTACATTTCCTTTTAAATTTCTGGCTGTAACCTAACTAACAGATTTCACCAGGGCCTAAGGGCAACCTGACTGTGAGGCTGTTTGGGTGTTAACTAAAATAGAATCCTAGAATTTTAGAGCTGTAAGGGATATTTAAAGATCACCTACTCAAACTCCATTATTTTACAAGATACTGGAGCCCAAACAGGTTAAATGACTTGCCCAAGGTTCCCCAGTACCGGGGAGCCTTGCCTGGAGCCAGGAGCAGTTAGGTTGTACAGTGGATAGAGTGCCAGTCTTGGAATCAGGAAAACTCATGTTCCTGATTTCAAATCTGGATTTAGACACTTATTAGCTGTGTGACCCTGGGCAAGTCACTTAACCGTGTTTGCCTCAGTTTCCTCCTCTGTAAAATGAGCTGGAGAAGGAAATGGCAAAGAACTCCAGTATCTCTGCCAACGAAACCCAAATGGGATAAGCAAAAGTCAGGCACAACTGAAACAGCTGAACAACAAAAGCTTCCAGCCTCTGCTCGCTAGAGCTTGTTGATTGTCTTTTTCCGGATACAGTGCTATTTTCCAAAAGAATCCAGAAGGAGGAAGAGAGTAAAAGGGGAAGGTCTGGAGTGATTTTTTTCACTGTTATGTTGAGAAAAGGAACAAAGGTAGAAGGAGGAAAACATTGTATATGTTAAGGGGGGAAGGGAATAGAAATACCAAAAGGAAGAAAAGATGGCAAAGAAGGATTGTGAAGGAAAAGGCATAGGGCTTCTTACTTAATATTCAAAGGGAATATTAGGAAGGTAAACTCATGTCTTCTCGATGATGACCTCAGAAGTATTCAGTTAGGAGTTCTCATTAAAGAATAGTAGCCCCAAACCTTAGAGACTTAATTTTAATAACAAGAAGTGTCTTTGAAATCAATTTAAGATTGCAGGGCAAGTTTTTCAAAGTTAACATTCTCACTAGGCCTATGAGTTTAATTCCATTATATTTATTTACATGTATACATATGCAAATTTATATATGTTATTAATTATATTACATTATGTTTATATGCACATATACATACATACCAGAAACTGTACTAAGAATAGGGGAAAAAGGAAGAAATCTTGATTTATTTGCTTTGAAAAGTTGCTTAAAAGAGTTATTTAATGTTTGTTCAATGATTTCCTGAATTTATTATATTAAGGAGATATTTTTAAAGATAAAATACCTCTTGTTACAAATCTGCATGGGTTCAAGTATTCATGTATGCATTCATTCAACAGATGTTTAGCATGTGCTTCTTGTGTGCAGAGACAGAAGAATTTTACTTTTTCTTTTCTTTTGTATTTTGATAAACACTGAAGAAGCTGGGGCTGTTAAACTCTATCTTAGGAAAAACTCATAACTGGTTTGCTCAGTGTTGTGGATATTTATTGCTTTCAATACATAATTACTAATTGACTGTTTTGTATACTTGTTTTCAGTTTTCATTTTGACAAAAAAAGCATTTTAATTAAAGCTGTTAGAATAAAATCTCTGAACTATTAAAAAAACAGTCTTGCCCTCATGAAGCTTACAGTCTAACAGGAGACTAAGATACAAATGATGTTGATGGTAACACTAATTATTTTGTAGGTGTGTTAGAGAGTTGTGGGGAGAAAAGGAATTATTCAAAGTTGCAAGAAGAAAGTTATTAATAACTGGAAATTAAATTAAATTAAAGAAGGCTTCATGGAAGAAGTGGTGTTCAGGTTGAACTTTAGAAGATTATTAAGAATTTAGTTCAATGTGATGATCAAAGAAAACATGAAGCCCAGGATCCCATTAATCATACCATATATTTGCAGAGTAAAGCACTTAGGCTGGGTCATAGAGTCCATGAAGGACTAATGATAAGAAGGGGAGAATGAAAAAAAAAAGTCATATCAGATTGGATAGGACTTTTAAAGCCAGGTGAATTTGGATTTGGAGTCAGAGAAGTTGAGTTCAAATCTCTTTTCCACCACATGCTTCCTGTGTTATCTTGGGCCAGCAATGACACCTCTCAAGATCTTGTTTCCTCTTTTGTAAAAATAAAGGATTAAAACATTGGAGACTTAATTGTAATGATGACAGTTTTAATGACACAATGATCTTGTGTCGTCTAGTCATCTACTATAGTGTTACCCTTGCATCACTCCCTTTTCAGTCCTTTATAACCTGACTTCTAATCTTATCACTCAACTGAAATTGTTTTCAATTTCTTCACCGAATTTCAATTTCTTTATTATTATTATTAATTATTTTTATTATACTAACCAATGATTTCTCAAGCCTCTCACATTTGATGGTGGTTTCTTAATCCTCATCCTTCTTGACCTCTCTTCTACATCAGTCACAGTTGACTACCATCTCCTCCTGGTTATGCTCTCCTATGTTTTCATGAGAATGCTCTCTCTTGGTTCACACCTCCCTACACACACTTGTCTTACTGCTTCTAGTCAATCACTTTTACTGGCTCATCATCCATGTCATGCCTTTTAACTATGACTGATACTCAAAGCTCTGTGATGGGTTCTCTTCTATTCTCTTTCTTACCTCATCAAGACCAACAGGTTTAATCAGCGTCCCTATAAACAGCTGAATTCCAGATCTATATATTTACCTTCTGTCTCTCACCTTCTATCCCAAAGTTTCATCGATTGAAATTTTGAGAAGGGATGTTCTAGAGACATACCAAACTCAGCATGTCCAAAACATGATTTTTACACACATACCCCCAGTTCAACCCTTTAACATTTTTTTATTTCTGTTGAAGGTACCACCATTTTTCCAGTCTCCCATATTTGTGCCCTTAGCATAACTCTCAATTCTTCATTCTCCCTCACTCCACATAACCAGTGAATTGCCAAATCTTGCCACTTCTACCTTCATCTCTTTCAATTGACATTTTCTCTCTACTTTCATAGCCATCATGTTATTCTAGGCCTCATCATCTCTCACTTAGATTACTGCAATGGCCTCCTAATTGACCACCTTTCCTCAAGTCTCTCTTCATTGTAATGTATCCTATGCACCATGCCCAATGTGATTTTCCTTATGTAACATCCATAGAATTTCTTCTGGTCCCAAGGGAACTTGGGTACTTTCCCTCTCCTTTTAAAAGGATTCTAACTCTGGAGTCATGAATGTGGATTAGCTGCCATCCTGAATATTTCAAGATTGGGGAAGGGGTGGTGCTGACCCTTAAAAAGAAAAGTCAAGCACCTGTGTGTGAACAGTTGCCATTTCTGTGGGGATGGTGAAGGGTTCATCTTCTCTATCACTCACAGGCTGCCCCAGAAAGAGGATGCAGAGGAAGAAGAAAGGAATTAAGGGCTTTAGAATGAATAATCACTTTTTTAAAAAGTCTATTGAGTGGGCTGCTTTTCTGCCTCAATAACCAATCCTCTCAGATAAAGCGTTAAGGTAGACCTCTTTCTCCTTTAAAATAATATCATGAGAAGTGAAAGAATGCGGGAAGAGATTACTTCTTTGCCCCAAAGCACCAGGTTCTGTAGTGCTGAGCCGGCACACAAGACCCCAAATTTTGATTATCCTCCCCATTATATTAAGTGTGTATCTGGCTAGCCACATCCCTACTCAATAAACTCAGGTGGCCTCCTTTTGCCATTAGGATAAAAATATAAACTCATCTGTTTGAAATTTAAAGCATTTCATAAACTGGCCCCAACCTCTCTTTCCAACCTAATGATAGACTCTTCTACATCTTATACTGTCTGTACAACGTCACTAGTCTTCTCTATGGTTCTTCATCCACAGTATTCGATCTTTTCTTTCCAGTTCTTGGGTTCTCTTTCTATCTTTAAGATACAACTCAAGTGCCACCTGCTACAAGAAGCCTTTCTCCATTTCCCCATTTCTCAGTGTTCCCTCAATATTACTTTGCATGTATCTAGATAGGTACTTAAATGAATTAGTGGATAGAATGTTAAGATGAGTTCCAATCCCACTCAGACACTTAGGAATCTCATGACTTTCAGCAAATCACTTAATATCTACCTCACCTTTCTGATCTGTAAAATGGAGATAATAACAACACCTACCTCCAAGAGTTATTGTGAGATCAAATGACATCATTTTTGTAAAGTGCTTTGTAAGTCTTAAACCACTGTATAAGTAAGTGTTAGCTTTTATTGTTATTTTGTATATATATGTATACGTACATATATGTGTGTGTAAATGTATGTATATAAATAGAAATATAAATGAATATGCATGTATGTATATGTGTATGTATGTATGTATGTGTAGATACATACAAACGTACATATATATACAGAGAGAAAGACATGAATGTGTATCTACATCCCTATGCCGGCTGCTAGACAGCAGAGACCAAATAAACATTTTGAAAAAAATTGTATTGCTGATATCAACACAGTTCCTAACAGTTCCCCATAGTAGGTGCTTAATACATGCCTGCTTGTGGATTAATTGGCCTTAAAAGTACTTTCCAGCTCAGATCCATGATCCTATGGTCCAAAAGACAATAGAGAAACACTAAAGATATTTGAACCCAGGAATTATATGACCAGATCTATTTTTTCCTTTGCTTTTTGGTCATGATCTCTGATTTTATCTATGGGTGAGGACACTCCCACTACCAATGCAAATAGGCAACTTCCCTGAAATTCATAGTCTTAGAGAATTGTCTGGGACACTGAGAGGTCAAGTGAGTAGCCAAGGGTCCAAGATTGAGGATTTGTAAGAGATTAGATATGAACTAAAATTTTTCCATCTCCAAGATCAGCTCTGAATATTTTATATCGCACTATCTCTCCATAATAACAATTTTTCAAAATTGGGGAAGGAAGAGAGAATCTCATGGCTGCATTTCACATATCATGACCATCATGATCACCATCATCATCATTCTCCTTTAAGATTTGAAAAGTTCTTTATAAATATTATCTTGCCACAGTGTTGGTGAGGAGGTGTTTCTTATTATTCACATTTCACAGATGAGGAAACTGAGGCAGACAATGACAGGGTCACACAAGTTAATAAATTTGAATTCAGGTCTTCCTGACTCCAGGTCCGTTGCTTTCTCCACTAAGCCACCTACATATGTGAAACTGTCAGCTAAATTCAACTCCCTAATATGAAATCAAGGAGAGAAAAAAAAGTCTAACATATCCTGGTAGGTATTCAAACATTATCATTCAATTGACAGACGATAATGATGTTGATGGGATGGAAGAGCTTAGTTAAAAGTCACAAATGATTAGGCTTGACAAAAGGCTATCACTCAGGCACTAATAATCTTGTTCATGGTTCTCCCTGGCTGTATACTTTAACATAAGAACTGTCTTTAGTGATGATAGAAACAGGATTTGTTAAGAGATGTGCCATTGACTTTGTAGCATGTATATATCAAAAAAGTTAATGCTATATACATGTTTCAGGTGGTCGTGGTAGAACTTGCACGCACACATCAGGGAAACTTAGAGACTAAAGTTATTTTCTGTTTCTTCCACTTCTGTCTTCTTTATGTGAATGTTTTTTTCTATTACTCCCAACAGATCACAATTCACCCATACTTTATGACCTGTTTAATTCTTGTTCAGACTTTTCCATAAATTATACACAGAGGGTCTACCCAAGGCACTAGTGGTCTTAGGATTATGTATCTGTGGGGCAGGAACAACTCTCAAGATTATCAGGTACAGTCCATTTATTTAACAGAGAGGGAAACTGAGGATCAGCAGAGTTAAGTGGTTGGTATAAAGTCTTATGGCAAAGTAAGACTTGAACCCAGGTGTTTCTCTTATTCCTTTCCTACTTCCTAGACATATCCTTTATGCCAGAGGTGTCACACTCACAACCCCTGGGCCACATGTCTGAGTGCTGTCAAAACCAGATTAAAATGTAATTGATTGTTGTTCTTGTTGTCCATGACCCCATTTGGTATTTTCTTGGCAATTATACAGGCGTGGCTTGCCATTTCCTTCTCCAGCTCCTTTTACAGATGAGAAAACACAGACAGAGTTAAGTGACTTGCCCAGGGTCATACAGCTTGCCCAGGGTCATACAGCTAGGCCATACATATCTTAGGCCAGATTGGAACTCAGGAAGTCTTCCTTACTCCAGGCCCAGAACTCTATTCACTGCACCACCTAGCTGCTTAAAATGTAATGGGAAATGTTTAATAAAATAAATAAAAATACAATAAAACAGATAATTTAAGTAATGATTTTCTAAGTCAACATGTGGCCTTCAGGAATCTGTTTCTATTTGAGTCTGACATCACTGTTTCATGCCATTGCCTGCACCCAAGTCATTGTAATAAATAGGTAACCATGACCTGAGTTGTTCCATTGCCACTTTGAGTCATGCACAATTTAGACTCTTCAGGAAATGTGGTATTTATTAAGTGATTCACAATCAGAGAGAATAACTCTTCATTGAGCTCAATGTTGACCTTCTCCTTTGTAAATTATAGCTGTTTTCACTTAACTTTTCTCTCCAATCCTTTGTCTATGTATATGCTAAAATATTCTTTAGAGAGTACAGGTCTGCTCAGTGGTAAGCTGGAAATTATTCTGGATCTGGAGTCAGATGGTTGGTTCAAACCTTGGCTCTGCCACCTAAAACCTATGTAACTTTAATTAAATGACAAAACTTCTCTGGGTCTCAGTTTCTTCCTCTCTAAAAGGAGGAAGTGTATTAGGTGTCTTTTAGCTCTAAATCTATCATTATGATAATTGCCCAGTGATTTCCTGTTGTTTCAGGAATGGCATACAAAAAAAATGCTTAGGAAAGGAAAGGAAAGGAAACAAGCTTACTCACTGCCTGGAATTGTACTAAGCACTTTACAAATATCTTGTTTGTTTCTCACAACAATTTGTGACATGGGTACTATTATTATTACTATGTAACAGCTAAGGAGACTGAGGCAAACAGAGGTTAAGTGACTTGCCCAGGGTCATACAGCTACCAAGTATGTAAGGCTGGATTTTAACTCAGGTCTTCCCTCCTCCAACTTCTTCCACCCATATATTTATGTTGGCAGTTAAAGAACTTCATAATTTGGCTTCATCCTACCTTTCTGGATTTATTTCATAGATTTTGCAGCCAAATTGACCTACTCATTTTTGCCAGAACTTGGCATCCAGTCCCTGGATGGTTGTTGCCTAGAATGCACTCCCTCCTCCACTATCTTTTATGCCTCTTGGAATCTTTGTCTTTCTTCAGGGTTCATTCCAGTTGCCAAATTCTTAATTTGCCCCAGTTTTAGGGCTCTTCCCTTCCTGAAACTAACTTGTATTTACTGCTCTGCTTGCTTTTTGTGTCTCCTAATAGAATATCAACACCTTGAGGGGCAGAGACAGGTTGTTGTTTTATTCCTCTTTGTAGTCTCAGCAACCACAGAGCATTATGTCTGGCATAATGTAGGTGCTCAATAAATGTATGTTGAATTAAATTTAATTTGGAACCCTCCAAGCATATGAAACTGGAAAGAATACCTATGTAGATATTTTTAAAATCTGAAATACTGATGTCACTTCTTCCTCAGAATAAATTCGTATGTCATGTGTACAACAGTATTTCATTATTCCACAACTTTTATAATAATGGAGCATAAAGAAAAAAAATGCCACTTAGAATTTAGCTCCTCCTCTTTCTAGTTGTGTGACCTTGAGGAAAAATCAGCTCCCCTCTCTCTGAGCTATAGTGTCCTTTTTTGTAAAGTGAGAGTAATAATGCTTGTCTCACCTACCATGTTTTGATGCTCAGATGACATGATGATCATGATGATGATGATGGTGAAGAGGAAGATAATATATAATTTTTTAAGTCTCTAAAGAAAGTCAGCATTGCCTAGTTGACAGAAATAGGGCCTGCCTCTGACATATATTGGCTGTGTGACCCTAGGTAAGTCATAACCTATCAGTGCTCTAGGAAAGTGTCTAATGGTCTAATACTTTCAGAGAAGATATTAACCTCCATTGGCAGAGGAAGCTACTCCCTGGAACCTCCTTGAACCAACAAGATCACATCCTTTGGGTCTCTTGTCTTTCTACGGTGCTTTCCTCTTAACATCTCTGTAATGTAATAACTGTATAATAGCTGTAATATAATAACTCTGTACTAATGTGATAATAAAGCGCTTTGTAATTTATACTATAGAGGCAAGTAGGTGGAGTAGATAGAACAGTAGATAGGCTGCAATGGATAAAGCACTGGTCTTGATGTCAGGAAGATCTGAGTTCAAATCTAGCCTCAGATACTTACTAGCTATGCGGCCCTGGGCAAGTCACTTAACCTCTTTGCCTCAGTGTCCTCATGTGTAAAATGGGGGGCACACTAGAGAAGGAAATGGCAAGCCACTCCATAAAGCCACTCATGAAAACCCCATGGCCTTAGCTGGACACAGCTAAACAAGAATAACAATCTATATTGTGCTCCATAATGATAGAATAACTATTGTTATTACTTTTGGTCTGGACTTATGATTAAATTGGTGTAAGGAGCTCACAGGCAAGAAATCCTACTAGTGCTGTTAGATGAATGTTCTACAACTTAAAATGATAAAGAACTGCCAAGACACTAAAAGGTTAAGCGATTTACCAGTGTATATTAGAGGCAGGACTCCAACCCAGGTTGTCTTGACTCCTAAGTGAGTTTTCTACCTATAATCACACACTTAGTAAGTATAAAGCAGCACTCTACTTATTATGTATCTTCGCTTTTGGAATCAACTAAAATTTTTATTCCCTAAATGTCATGGTATTATGTGAATTACAATCATAGAATTTCAATCATAAATTATTATTTGTACTATTAGTAGTAACAGAAGTTGTATTAATATTTTAATAAAGGTGGTAGTAGTAAGTAGTGGTGGTGGTAGTGGTGGTAGTAGTAGTAGAAGTAGTAGTAGTAGTAGTAGTAGTAGTAGTAGTAGTAGTAGTAGTAGTAGTAGTAGTAGTGGTGGTGGTGGTAATAGTAGTAGTAATAGCAGTGATAGAATTAAAAGATTCCATAGGTAAAATTTATACTCTCTACCCCCACAAAACAGCAAGTGGATACAACAGAAGACTGATATAACTTATATAAACCAAGGGTATCAGCAACAACAACAACTCCTTTATTTTTGGACAATTCCACTAAAACCTCCGAAGCTACTCTTTCCAGAAGTGACTTACAAGATATCTAATAGATCTGTTTGAGAGGCAGCTTGGTCCTGAGTTTCAATATTGCCTCAGTTTCCTCATCTATAAAATGAAGATAATAATGGCACTTGGCTCACAGGGTTGTTGGAAGGATCAAATCCAAATGTCTTAGTGTACTTTTAAGCTCTAATGAATTAAAATTACATGGAGAATTTTGGAACACCCTACATACAAACCTTAAAGTAGTGCAGAAATATTTGCTGTCATCACCATCACCATCATGATCAGTATTTGTTGAATTCATGCGAAAGTCCATATAAGATGTAATTTAAGAATGATCTTACGGTTTTTGTTGTTGTTCTTGCTCTTGTTAGATATTTTTCTCTTAATTCCTGCTCTATTTTTTTCTCAAAAATTGCCTAAGACTTGGGGGCAGAGCCTAATGATCTGAGAAATATTAGTCTTTGTGACTATATAAAAATTTGCAAGCAGAGACACTGAAAAGTACTCAGAGAAGAGTATAAACATCACTGAGGCAATTTCTTGTGTTGGCTGATAGCAAAGGGTGCTAAAGAGCTTTGCAGTCTTGGTAAGAAGATACATATGAAGAGGCATTTTAAAGAAAAGACTCAAAGTTTGTTTTTGTTTTTGCTTTAGGAAGCCAGAATTATTTGATTGAAGCTGAAAAATCATTGCAATTTGAATGTGGGAATGATCAGATTTTGCATGTACAGTGTTAAAGCATTTCTCAAAAAAGTATCTCTACTTCACATTAAGAATTCAGACTAGGGCATCGTATTAAGTGAAGTTAAACATCTGTCTATTTGCTAGGAGAATAATTTTACTGAGTATAATATGCTTTTACTATAGAGTAGGAATATTTGCACAGCACTAATGTAGTCTGCAAAAAACCCTACAAGGTCACGCCTAAGATAGCTGGGTTACTCATCTTGGGCAGTTGTACTTTAGGGAATTTCCCAAGGTTGATTATTTTGCAGGGTCTTTGCATGGCATCTCCAGCGTTCTAATTTGAGGTGGATAATAGTAGCCTCAAAAGAAGGGGAAAGTGTGCTGTTTTCTGAGCTGTGAATGAGGCTCATCATGGAAAACAATTGCTACAAGCTAAGTTGATAGATCCAGTTGCAGCCAACTAGGAAACTCTTGCTTGTAGAAGAAAATAGGACAACAACATTTATTTAAATTAAGAGTAGAGGGAAGTAACATGGTTGATTACAGTGGAAAGAACAAAAGCTCTGGATTCAGAAAACTTGGACTCAAATCCTATCTCTGACCCTTATTACCTTTGTAACTTTGAGTAATTCACTTAAGGTTCCTGAGAATCAATTTTCTCATCTGTAAAATGAAGCATTTGGATTAGATGACCTCTAATGCCCTTTCTGGATTGAGATCTATGCTCTTTAAATATTTATTTTCTCCTACCAGTATATGTAGGAGAGCTTAGGAAGGTGGTATAGTAGTAAATGCAGATCCATGAATAAACAAAGCACCTAACATTTCTTTAGGGAGCTCAAGTTATGAGAATTGTGATGTTAGCCCACCCATAACTTGGCAGATAAATCCTTAAGAGTTGCCTGAGGAAAAGAGAGGTTAAATGACTTGTCCAGGGTAACCCAACTTAGTAATTATCAAGGGCTTTGAATGTAATTCTTCCTTTCTCCAAGCCTATCACTCTATCCATGCCATACCAGTCTTCTTCACCTCAAGGTATTCAGAATTGCAGTACTCTCTTCATCCACTACACTTGCCATGTTTTACTTCACTCCTGACCAAATGCTCCATCTAGTGTTCTTCTGCTATTCCCTAGAACCTACCTTACTCCTTCATGGGTATGCCTCCCCTACCGCACCCCTACACCACTTTCATGCTCTCTTTTATGTGTCATCTTCAACCATTAGATTGCAAGCTCCTTGAGGGTAGAGACAGTCCTATTTGTTTGAACTGTATCCCTAGCTCTTAGCATGGTGCCTGGAATATTATAAGTCCTTAATAAATTCCTTATCCATCCATCCATCATCTATGTATCTATCATCTATCTATCTATCTATCTATCTATCTATCTATCTATCTATCTATCTATCTATCATCTATCTATCTATCTATTTATCTATCTGTCTGTCTGTCTGTCTGTCTATCATCTATATATCTATCATTATCTGTCTGTCTATCATCTATATATATATATCTATCCATCATTTTTCTGTCTATCATCTATATATCTATCTATCATCTATCCA
>JAQQSW010000041.1:135931-150931 GCA_028646575.1 Pseudocheirus occidentalis | reverse complement strand
TTTGGCTTTAGCCCTCTGGATTTACAGCTTTAAAATATCCTTTCTATTGCCAGATGACCTCCCTCCTACCCACCCATGGAGGAATCTCGTGTTTATCTTCCATACCTAGTGGGAGTAATGTCCAGTGAAGCTGGCAAGATAGGTTGGAACTAGATTATAAAGGGAATTTAAAGTTAAACAAAGGAGTTTATATTTTATTCTGGGGGCAAAAGGGAGAGGGGTGACATGGTCAGGTCGGCACTTAAGGAAAGTAATTTTGATAGCAGCATGGAAGATGGACATCTAGGAAGAGATATGCGAGGGTGGAAGACCTATTGGGAATCTTGCAATAATCTAGGCAAGAGATGATCAGAACCTGAATGATGATAGTAGTTATTTGAGTAGCAGGGAGTCAGATAAGGGAGACATTGCGGAGGTTTGTTGTTTGTTGTTCAGTCACTTTCAGTCATTTCCAATTGTCTGTGACTCTGGGGTTTCATTGGCAAAGATACTGGAGCAGTTTGCCATTTCCTTCTCCAAATCATTTCACATAAGAGGAAACTGAGGCAAATAATAAGGTTAAGTGACTTGCCCAGGGTCTCATGGCTAGTATGTGTCTGACACCAGATTTGATGAGTCTTCCTGACTGTAGGCCCAGCACTCTATCCACCATGCCACCTACCTGATCTTTCATGGAGACACAAATAGCAAGATTGGGAAACTGAATTATGTAAGATTAAAGTATAGAGTCAAGGGGAACACCAAACTCACAAATAGGGGAGATCAAAAGAGTTGTAGCACCTTCTACAGAAGTAGGGAAATTTAGGACTAGATTAAGTTTTAGGGGGAAAAATGTCAAGCTCCAATTCAGACACATCTTTTGAGCATCAACCAAAGGATCTCTCTGCCCCCAAATTCTCACACCCCTGCTAATCAGAAATACCCTAATTAGTCATTTATAGATCATTACAGCTAAAGATGATCCAAAGGTCATCCAGGACCACCCCCTTCATTTTATAGAAAAAGAAAGTCTTCTCTCAGCCCAGTACTGATTGCATTGTGCCATACCATTAAATTTTATTATCTAGGAAAAAAACAAACAAACAATTGAATACAGAGGGAATGGAACCAGGGGATTTAGGTCTCTGTGTGGGAGTAGGGGAGGGATAGTGACTGGTGGACACTTTACTGGTGGCTAGTCTTGGGAAGGACTGCAGCAATAGGTTTAGATAAATTGGAGGATAGCATAAGGACAAAGGGCATTTGAGGGAGAAGGGGCATTAATAAAAGAGATAAATAGTTGGGGAGGGATTTTATATTTTAAAATGTTTCCTCAGCTAGACCTTGTCATGTTATTCCTTAGGCCATTCAGAAGGGAAAACAAAACAAAAATGAACAAAGTTGTTGATTCCTATCCCAAATAATAGGAATAATTGGTATAGAGATGGAATAAACCCATATTTGGTAGCCTTCCATTTCATTTCCCTGAGTGCATTAGTGCTAGTAAATGAGCAAAATCATTTGCTTCCTATGTATCCAACAATGAATGGTTCAGTGTTTTTCTGATTCAGTGATAAATTATTATGTTTGTATTGTATTTGGTCAACAAATATTTATTAAAGGCTTACTGTATGCCAGGCATGGTACTACATGCTGGGGATAGATATAAAGGCAAAAAACAGTCCCTGTCTTCTCAGCTACTTCAATTTGCCCTTTCTGTATAGAGAGCAGACACATAGGAAGCAAATATTTTGATCCCTATAACCTCAGCATTGCTGAAAAAATAATCTCCATCTACTTCTAAAAATTGAATCTGTCACCTGACAAGGACTCATTATACTATGCATTTTGGCCTGGCCTGAAATGCACAAAAATTATTTTTAGCCTATTCTAATTTATTAAATTAAGGTAAAACCAACTAATTAATAAATTCCCATTGATTTCCTGAAGTGGAGAGGGGAGACAGCTGCCCTTAGTTGTAGGAGAGAAGAGATAGGGTTACACATAGGAGGACTTAGTGAGTCTCCTGCTTGGAAATTGTTTTTTCACTCATTTCTTGCATTGGGAGCTTTAGGCATAGGAATACCATTTGAGGAATGTACTTATCTAGATAAATCCAGTATGTCCACAATAGGGGGAGTTCCCTTCTTCTTTCTTTTATCCCCTGCTTCACCAGGGAGCTAATGAAACAAACAGACTAAGCCTCAATTTAGAAAGGAATTCAGAGGATTAAAATCTGACCCTGAATAGGCAATCAATCTTCCCTTGTTAAAACAATAAAGATCTTTATTCTTTGAACCATTCTTCTTTGGTTCCTCATTCCTCTTCCCCTAACTCCATTCATTCCTCTGTTCATTCACTTATCCATTCACTCAGCAAGTACAGACAGTTCTCACTTTAGGTAAATGAACTACTCTTCAAACTTCCATGTAAAGTGATTCAAATTTGTCCAGTTGATATGGGGAAGGAAGGCAGGAACAAAGCAGGAAGGAAGGTGCCTATAGAAGGAGGGTGCCTACACATAGTTCAAAGACCCAAGAGCCAGGAACAGAAAAATGAGAACAAGAGGAGGAACACACAGGGATCTGCCTGGCCAGAAATTAGGGGAGAAATACAGTGGGGAGTGGGAGAGAGATGGAGGGGGGTGACAAACACAAAAAGGGGTAGACAGGTGACACTCAAGCCAGGGACAGACACATGGTATTGGACAGCACAAAAAGAGGTCGGACAAATACACAGGGGTCCATACTGATGTGTGGACAGAGCCAGGCAAAGATCTCCAAAGAGTTTTTGGTTTGTTTGTTCCGTTTTGGTGGGGGGCTAGGAGGCCATGGGGTCCTGAGCTAAGGGACAGGAGTGGAAAGAGGAAGCACAGTACTGTAGAGTAAAGTGAACATAAGTATCTTTTTTTGGGGGGGGGGGAATTATAGATTATTTTTCAGAATTTTTTACCTAAAGTTGGATTTGTGTAATGAAAATTTATGTAAAGTGAGAATTTTCTGTATTTGCTTAGTCAGAGCACCACCATCCTCACAGTTACACAAGCTGAGAACCTTGATATCACTCTCACTCATCCCACATATCCACCTCATTGTCAAATCTTGTCATTTCTACTGTCAACCACATCCCTCAAAGATATCTCATTCTCTTCACTCATTTAGTCACAACCCTGGTGTAGCCCTTACCACCTCTCCCTGGACTGCCAAAATAGCCTTCCAACTGGTTTCCTTGCTTCAAATTTCTCCCACTTCCAATACACCTTGACTCAGCCTCCACAGTGGTTTTCCTAAAATATGGGTCTGATCTTACCATCATCCCCTTCCCTTAACTGTCTGAGTTCCAGTGGCTGCCCATTTCCTGTAGGATCAAATATTAATTCTTCTGTTTTCCTTCTTAAATGCTTAATGACATGACTACTTTCTAAATTTCTAACCTTCCTACACTTTGCTCACCTTCACTCGTTCTAGAATCTAACTATAATGATCTATTTCCTGGTTCCTCACATATGAATTTGAAACAGTTCTCTGATATGAAAGAAATGATCTCTCCACTGTACCATAATGCCTTCCTAATAGTTACCAACATATTCATTGCATAAGTGGAGGAGGCAGGGTTGGTGATTAAGAAACTTAAAGAACATTGCACTGCTGATCAGAGCATTTGAGTTTCTCTCATTTGAGTTAGCCACCAACTAGGTTAAATGGGAGTTCTTTAATCTCAAGGGGCTATGTTATCCTCATTTGTCTGATAAGTAGTTTGGACTCTGGTCTCTAGGGTCTCTCTAAGGGCAGCTAGGTGGCACAATGGGTAGAGTATTGGTCCTGGACTCAGGAAGACCTAAGTTAAAATCTGGTCTCCTACAATTAATAGCTGTGTGACCCTAAGCAAGTCACTTAACCCTGTTTGCCTCAGTTTCCTCATCTGTCACATGAGCTTGAGAAGGAAATGGCAAACTACTCCAGTGTTTTTGCCAAGAAAACCCCAAATGGGATCATGAAAAGTAAGACATACCTGAAAAATGACTGAGCAACAGAGAGTCTCTTTAAACTCTCGTCATTCTGTGATTCTGTAATTCTTTCGGCATACACACTGAAAGAGAAGTGTAAAGTGTGGGAAGTTCGCAACTTTCCAATGAACTACCTCCCAAAGTTCCACTTACATATTGTTCAAATGAAGGTCAAATGAATTTTCCATTTTCCCCCTAGAAAATGGTTAGTGTTTCAATCCAATTCATGAAAGTCTATATAAGCTCATAATAGAGCTGAACAATGGAGCCACCCTAATGGCACTAGAGAAGTTGAGATGCAAACCACCACTTCATCAATGTTTCCATCAATCAGTCAAGGTGCACATGTGCTTAATAACACCTGAAGTCTAACTTAGAATTCCAGGAGCATTTTCTCTTACAGCAGCTCAGGCAAAAAGATGAAGCATTCTGCTTCTCTCCACCTCCTCACCCACTCATGGTACCTTTTATTACTGGGAAAAGAGATTGTTAGGGAGGATCTAGAGGGACAGGCCCTCCTATCAATGGAACCCCACAAGGGTACTTCCAAATTCGATGCTAGTTCCCTAAACATGCCCTTCTTTTTCTCTCTTAGACCCCAAAGGTGAGCCTTGTCACTTCTTTCTCTGTTCTCACTCGCTATGGCTTCTGATCAGCCTCTTTTTCTTCCTTGGCCCCAAACACTAGAGAACAGAATACTATCCCCTAGTTTTGCCCCTTTCCTGCTGTCTTTGAAGCAAGTTCCACAGTCCCTTTGAGGTTTCCTATAACATTATAGTATAGTAAAAAGCACACTAAATTTAAAGTCAAGAGAACCTGGGTTTAAATTTCAGCTCAGAGCTGTTGTTCTGTCATCATCATCATCATCATTATCATCATCATCATCATCATCATTTTTTTGATCTTCCTCATCCTTGCTTTACAGTCTTATCAATTCAATTGAATTACACAAATATTCAAACACCTATTATGTATAGGACACCCTGCCAGGTACTGGAGATACAAAGGCAATTGTGAAATAAATATCAAAAAGCTTAAATTCTCCTGGGGATGGGTGATAATCATATGGAAAATATATACAGATAAATACAAATTTTAAGGAATAGAGAGCATTAAGAATTAAAAAGTTATTCTTGTATCTGTGTATGGGGTGGATTAAAAGACATAGGAGCTGGGAACATGGGAATCTATCAGGAGGCTATTCAATTAAATGCAGAAAATATTAAGTAGGCTTATAGATAACTAGTTTGTGCAGTGAACAGATTACTGGACCTGGAGTCAAGAAGACCTGAGTTCAAATCTGCTTATGTCCTTTACTAGCTTTGTGAGTCTGAGCAAATCATTTAATTGCCATCTGCCTCAGTTTCCTCAACTGTGAAAGGAGGGTAATAATAGCACTTACCTCACAGGATTGTTGTGAGGATCAAATAAAAGCAATCAAATAAAGTGTAAAAGTGCTTAGCAGAACAGCTGAAATATAGGTACAAGCCCACGTGCAAGGCACTGAGGAGGCAGTGGGGAAGGACCCCTGTCCTTGAGGACCTTACCCGAAGGGTACCCATGTATAGAGGTAAGTGGATACAAAACATAAACAATGTTTTGCCAAATAATTTCAGAATGCTGAAAACTGGAAGAATCAGTAAATGCCCATTCTAGAAGATAACACTTGTGCTAAGCTTACAAGGAATCTAGGAATTAGAAGCTGGATAGGTGATGGAGAAGATTCTAAATATGCAGGAGGAGGTTGTTGCTTATAAAAGACAAGGTTGTTTGGGATGTTTACTTTTTTTCCACTAAATTGAGGATGAAAGGTGGGAAAACTGACAAAGGAAGGTAAAAGTGATTGACAGCAGCAGTGGAGGAGGTGGGAGGAAGGGAAAGTTAACAACCCCAAATTGAGAAGTTTTCACTCATTCTATACAAGGTGATAGGGGATAGAATGCCATCTGTGAAGAACATCTAGCAACCTGTAAAGGATTCTAAATGTCAGATTGAGTGCTTTGTATTTTATCCTTGAAACAACAGAAAGCCAATAAATATTTTGAGTAGGGAAATGACTGTGAGTTCATTTTGTACATGTTGAGTTTAAGTGAATAGGATCTTCCAGATAGAGCTATCCAGTAGAAAATTAAAATAGTGAACACAGTTGTTGGATTTGATGTTCTTTTGTTGTTGTTCTAATTGTTGTTCATCCTTTGTTTGCAAAGAGGCCCAAAGACCTCTGGAGGGAGATGTCTTAATTTGTGAGAGAATTGGATTTAAGTGAGGCGGAGCAGTGCAAAGTCATCCAACCCACTCTCCTCCAAAGTCATCTGAGTCCAGTGACAAGATGTAGGTCAAGATGACTGGAGTTGTCTTCCATTTAGCATTGTTAGAGATCTGTATTCAAAATTTCCCTCTCCTCTTTTTCTTCATTCTAGGCTTCTGGCTCATCAGCAACAATAGTCAAGGGGGAAATGTAAACTAAGTAAGAAACCAAGGAATTTAAATTCCAAAAAGACACTCCTAGGGCCTTCAAGTACCTTGCCAACAATACTATTCTGGGGGAATGATAACTTCAGATTTTAAATCTCTTATCTTGTCTTTTCTTTTTCCTGATTTTTACCTTGGGATGACTTAGAAAATTGTTGCAGGCAGTACCTCTAGGTTTGTAAGTTCCTGGGGAGAACCAATTGTTCAATTGCTTCCCTGCTTGGTACCTACCTGCATAGTGGGAATTGGATGAGTCTGCTATATTAGCTAGGCTACATTTTTATTCCCAACCCCTATCCACCAAATGACACACAAACAATGGTTAACATTCATGACTTCTTTTCAATCTCACAATGGGATATCCAGTAGCCAAAAAAGAAAGAAAGAAAGGAAAACTATTAAAAAGTACAAGAGGAAGGGGAAGTTCTGACCAGAATGGTTTCTTCTAAATAATTATAGGCAATGCTAAATACCTAGGACTGCAACTGTAGGAAACTTCTTCTGCTTAGAGAAGTGAAAGGTATGCAGTTAAGAGAGTGGACTATATATAACTCAGAGACTTTGGGGAGACAGAATGTCTCGAGGAACAATTTCATCCAAACAGGTCCATTTGGAACATTGGTGTCTCATTTGTTCTCAACCGCCAACCTGAGAAGTAAAGTGGTTTTGTTGAATGAAAGAACTAAGGCATAGGGCTTTAGTGTATCCTCGTATGTTCTCAAGATGGAGAATGTACAAGCATACCAAAGTCTGTCCCTTGTTCCTCCTTATTCTGTCTTCTTTCTCCCAGAGTTCTTCAAGAAGAATCTCAGAAACCTTCACACAGATTATATCCTCAGTGGGATACCTGGAAAACATGTGTATTTCCATGGTTACCCTAATATAAGAGCGGATTCCAATGCTTGGGCATATCATCATCATCATCATCATTAACTACTCCGACTCCCACTACCACTACTACTACCACCACCACAACGACCACTACTACTTGCTAACAGTGAGGGACTAGGGTTCAAGGGAGAGATTGATATTAGACATATAGTCATGTAATTCATCTGTATAGGTGCATCGCATTCGTAGTAGTTGTTTGGATCACTAGGAAAGAATAAATCCCCAAGCATTTATTTAGCTTTTACAATGTAGTAGGTACCATGTCCTCAGGTAATATGCATTCTAGTGGGAGAGAAGACATGTTGACAGAGGAGGAAAGGGATAATATATATGTATGTACATATACATATAAATATATATGTATGTATATATATACATACATCATTTTAATAGTTGAAAAACATTTCAGGTGCATTAGTTTTTCTAGATAGCAATTCATTTGAAAAAGATCTGAGTCTAAACAAACTGCATGTGCAAAGTGAGTCAGCAATGTGATATGGAAATCCAGAAAGCTAACGCTATATGAGGCAGCATTAAGACATGCATATTGTCTAGGACTAAGGAGATGTTAGCCCTACTATACTTTGCCTGGTAAGATCATATCTAGAGTACTGCCTTCAGTTTGGGAACCGAATTTTTGGAAAGATATTGATAAGATGGAAAGTTTCCAATGAAGGGCAATCAGGATAATGAAGTACTTTCAGTTCATGCCATATTAAGTGGGGGGTGTTTATCCTAGAGAAGAGGAAGCTTGGGGAGGGGGGTGGTAACATAGCTATGTGTAAGTATTTGAAGTGTCACATAAATTCTTGGATTTGTGTCATTTTTAGGGAATTTCTAAACCTATATTTACTGAAGCCTGAATTTTTTAACAGTGATTACAAGCTTAAGTCAGCAACTCTGCATTTAACACCAACATTCTTTTCATCTTTGTTGTTTATAAGCTAGAGTGGTTTGGGGAAATTTTTAATGTTCTCAGTAAAAATTAAGGATCACCTAAAGGCTTCAGAGGGCTGCCAGAATAAAATAATGTCTTGGAATTTCATTATTCATTAAATAATAACAGGTAAATTGAGGAAGGACAGAGCATGACTAACTGAAGTGATCAGATTATTATTATAATTATGACCATTATAATCACGATTATTTTAGCCATAGTAAGTCTATATATTATTTACTAAATTTGAAGTGTTATGAGATTGTGGTTTCTTGCAGTCACAAAGTAAATATGGTTATTTGTATATGTGTTGTATTCTCCTGGTAGACTGCAGGGTCCAAGAAGGCAAGAATTATTTCCCATCTATACTTTGTTTATCCTTCTCATTAACCAAGACAGTCCCTGGCTTCAAAACATTTGCAGTCCACTTATGGAAATGAAAGTATTTCACATAAAAACAGCAAGTGGTGCGATAGAGTATAGACTATGTTAGCTAAGAGAAAGTTTTATGGGGGAAGTAGCATTTGAATAGGATCTTAAAATATGAATAAGATTTTCTTAGAAGAAGAAATGGCATTCTAAAAGAAAAGAATAATATGAGTAAAGACATGAAAATGGAAATGAGTGAACAGGTAGTATTTGTGAGACAGTGAGGAGACCTATGAATCTGTCTAGAGTAGAAGGGAGATGATGGTGAATAGTGGAAAATGCAATTCAGTAGATAAGTTCAGGTCAAAACATGGGGACATTGAAGGCCAAAGAATTTTACTCTTGATATAATAGAAAATGGGAATTTAATTCTACCCTTCCCCCTAAATGAGAAGGAAACAGAAGGAAACCCATAAGGATTAATTGACAATTTGAAAGTTATACAAGGAAATTTTAAATACATACATACGTACTGTGTGTGTGCATGTGCGTGTGTGTGTATGTGTGCATGAAAGCAAGTTCTATATAATGGAGTTTCGTGTGGAATCCACAATCCACTCCTCCTATGCTAAAATGTATATGGAAGCACTCATTTTATTTGGTATTCTTAAGAATCTTAGAAAATAAGGAAGACATTGAAAGTTTTTGAGCAAGAGAATGGTGTAATAAATGTTGCATTTAAGAACAATTGATGTAAGAGCTATACATTGAAGAGAACAGATGTGGTCAAGCTGAATTTAGGATTCTTAGAACTTCCCAGAGAATCTAGACTTCTATTAGTGTTTTTCATTTAGGAGGTTCAGCCCATTAACTTTTCTAGTCTTCAGTTTCCTCAACTATTGAAAAAAAAAAGGGGTGGTTTTGGTGGACTGGATGACTTCTAAGGTCCTTTCCAGCCCTGTTGAAGTGGAAAATAGGAGGATTTTCAAAAGGAAAGATCAGTAAGAGTTGGTGCAGTGAATAGAGCAATGGCCCTGGAGTCAGGTGGACCTGAGTTCAAATCCAGTCTCAGACACTTAACACTCACTAGCCATGTGACCTTGGGCAAATCACTTAACCCCAATTGCCCAGCCTTCCCCCTCCAAAAAGCAAAAAAAAAAAAAATTAAAAAAGTAGGACTTAGTGACTGATTAGATATGAGACCTGGAAGAGAAGAATAAAGTACAGACAAAATCTAGAACTAGCCTGGATGACTGGCAGAATTGTGGGGCAGAAGACAGAAACAGAAAAGTTGAAAGGGGCATCTTGTTTGTGAGAGAAGATGAGTTGTCAGAGTAATAATATCAAACGATTGATGTGTCCCTCCATGTACAGAACATGGGGTAAAGCCAAGTAAATATTTTTTCTGATTTTTAAAACCACGTAATTGGGAGGTTTATTTTGCCTGAAACATGCTCTGTTGTGGGCATCTTTCTAGTCTTTTTTCCCCTTTTCCTCCTCCTAATCAGAATTCCCTTTTGGTGTCAAGGTTGGAGATTTTATCCAAGTGACTAAGCCCTGTCATTTTTGCCAATGTAAAGAATAACTTCCTAAATATATGCCAAATTTAAGGCAAACTTGAACAGCTGGAGCTTTATGTGGGATTATGTAAACAAGTTCATGTAATGAAGTACACACAAGACACAGCTGGAATGTTCTGCAAGGCTACAGGCTAAAGACCAACTATGCTCCATAAACATCTGGATAGTAATACTTGACATTACCATTGGACCTCATAGTATTAGCCTGCCACTGACATTGCTGGAAGGAATACATTTATTCACCCAGAAACCCTCAATACATCATGCCAAACATCTGGAGAACAGGTAATTCACTTGGATAGTATTAAATATCCCTCTGACCAATTATGTATAAATTAAGTTTTAGCAAATTAAGTCCTATCTCAAATGCACTCACGAACCTTTAAAAAAATTAAATGAAGCATACTGGGGTGGCTAGGTAGCCACAGGGCAATGGTCCTGGAGTCAGGAGAACCTGAGTTCAAATCTGGCCTCAGATACTTAACATAAAATTAGCCATGTGACCTTGGGCAAGTCACTTAACCCCAATTGCCCTACCTTCCTCCCTCCAAAAAGCAAAAAAGAAAAGAAAAGAAGCCTACTATAAATTATTTTGTAAAAGAATTGCCCTAAATTCAAGTCTCACCTTGCCCTCAATATTGCCAGATTCTACTTCTAGAAACCAACTTGACTCTATGTTTAGTTTTTTTGATAAAAGCTAAATATGTCATGTGGATATGCAGAGGTATTAGCATGGTAATTTTCTCTGTTGAGTAGGTGGAAATAATTAATGGACTGGTTTGTTGATATACCTAGCTAGATTCTTCTCTTTGTGGTTTCAATTCCCAGCTTCAATAAACTAGTTGGATATTTTATCAGAGGCACCAGTAATTATCAAGGGCATGAATAAATGATGTCCAAATTCAACCTGATAGAGATTCATGCTATTGTTCGATGGGATTCTAAAGTACAGCCATACACACAAAGATATACTGCTCACATAAACTTGACTGTGTTTCATTCTTTCCAGTGAGCCAGAAATAAGTCATTGAGATTCACTGACTCTGAACTCTAAAGGAAGTGGGGGGGGGGGGAGAAGAGGAGCAAAGAAAAGGTTATTGTTGGTTGTTTTTTTAATTGTAGTTGTGGTTTCAGACTTAGGAGTTTCACTGCTGTACAGCATATGTCCTTTTAAAATCAAAAGCTGGGGAATGATTCATTGGGAAGGTAGAGCTTGAGCTGAAAAAAATGGTAGAATTTGGAAATGATAAAATGAAGTTAAAAAATAAATCCAAGCACAGTCTTACTGTGTGAGAGTGCCATAGAATGACCTAGCACAGACTTATTCTGGCCTGCTCGCCCAATGCAAGTGTCACAGATACCTAGGCTCCTTCAGAGTCTAGTCAATATGGGGAATTTTTAATAAACTTTGCTTTTCTTTGACTGAGAAAAAAAAGAATAAATCCCAGTGGAGGAAGAATTAGCTTGTCTAAAGGTGCACAACAGTAGGTGTTTTCATGGATGTAATGCCATGCACACGAAGCTTTCTAGAAGAATGCTGCTGTGAACAGCTTTTCAAGGTTCTTATCACACAGTATAGGGAATACTCTATTCAATAACAAATCACAGCAAAACATCCAGAGTAAATCAAAGTACAGCATTTACAATGTTACAACTTATCACAAAAAAATCAAAATATATCATTTACAACAACTTATCACAGAAAATGGCCACCTAGTTTTCACCACAGTGGTCACAAAGTTTTCAAGAAAGAACAATAATTTAGTAATTCAATCATTCAATCATCCTTAAGGAGGTTTGCCTCCTTAAGGAATACAAAGTACAATAGTCAAAGTTCTCCACTCATGGGGCATACTAAGTTAACTCAAATCAGTCACTTACTCAGTCATCAGTCACTAAGTACAATCACTTAGTCAATCAATCATTCAATCAACTCAGTCATTCAATTATTCTTCATCATTCACTATTCAATCATCAGAAAATAAGTAGACCTTCCACCCCTAGATCACTAGTAAATTGGCAATTTTTCAGTCAGTACACAGTATCCAAGTAAGGTCTTCTTTCAGCCTTACTCAGGGTGGTTACTCAGATTCCCTGGATCCCCTTCCATGGTCCCAGATCCTACCTGGATTCAGCAAACTGTCACCTGGGTTCAAAGGCAGACATTTCTCAGATCCTTGTCCAGCTCTCTGTGCAGTTACTGCTCCATATTGAAGCTCACAATGTCCAGTCCATCTCAAATCCTTCACAGTCTCTGTTCCTGGGAGGACAAGGCTTAACAAAGCCACCAACAGGTTCATGCAAAGTATATCATAGTCATGCTTCCTCAGTCTTCAGCAACTCTGGCTGGCCCTCAGAAATCCTCAACAGCCTCAGCTGCTTTGGCTGGCCTCAGCTCTGACTGGCCCTCAGAAATCCTAAGCAGCTCTGGCTGGCCCTCAGACTCAGCAGAATTTTCACCTGGTTCCCAGAATAAAAATCATTCCATCCAGATTTTCAAAATCAAAATCATTCTCTCCAGCCTGGGAGGGTGCAGGGGGGGGGGGGGAAAGGAGGGCTTTCCTCTTCAGCCTCTTGGGAAGCAGCAACTTTTGCCTCTCTGGGGCTTTTCCTTATATACAGATTTGCCCCTCCCTGTTCAGCCCCTTCCTATTACATCAGCAACAGGAGACAGAAGTTCATACTCTATGTTTCTTTAACAGAGGCATGATTAATTACTAAGTGCTAAGTACCCCTTACCTTTGCCAATGCAAAGGGATCTTCAAATTCACATTACATTACCATTACAAGGCAGGGTAGAAAAAACTGGTCCCCCTAGGTCAGAGGGTTCATGCTAGGGAAAAATGGGAGAGAAGCTTGGGTAGACAAGGTCAGGATATATCATAGAGAGTCCTGAAGGTAAGTCTGAGTTTGAAATTTATCTTCCATCCAATCAAAAATCAATCAACAAGCATTCCTTAAATGCCTAATCTATTCCAGACATTGTACTAGGCACTGGAGGTACAAAGACAAAAATAAATAATAGCCTAGACCTCAGTGAGCTTACCTTCCCTGTGGAAAACAATCAGTAGTTTCTAAACAGGGGAGTGATAGAATCAGAGCTATACTTTAGAAAACTTACCTGGCAGAGGAAGAGAAGATAAATGGGAGAAGGTTGAGAGCCAGGGAAGTTGGTTAATAAACTGTAGGAATATTCTCTTCATGAAATTATCAAATCCTAGACTAAGGGTGGAACTGGACAGTCAGCAAGTCAACAAGCATTTATTAAGCCCTTTGCTATGTGCCAGGCTCTATGAAGAAAGAAAATATGTGAGATATGTTTATATCTTATACATTGTCTATCATGGGCAACATCCATCATTCAGTAGACAATGGAAGTTGGATCGGTCAAATCCTTAGAGGTCCTCAGATGACAACACTGAAGGCTCTTGCTAATAGAACTAAAAGCTCATGCACAAAGAAGAATTCAGCCGCAACAGGGTTAATTTAAGCACTGTGGTACTTGGCCTGAATCAAACTTGAAATAAAAAACAGGACAGGAGCTTCTAGCAAGAAGCATTTTAAACATCTTCATTAATAATAGCTCAGAACCAGGATTTATTGTAAGTTGGAATAGGAGAAGGGATTGTAAATCAGAATCTGTGAGAGGAAGAGCAAGGGAAAGATATGAGTTCTCATTTAATATATATTCATATGATTTATGGTTCCAAAGTATGGCAGTGTTGAAATGGAAGGTTTTCGTTTTCATTGCAGTATCAAATCTTATGCCAAAGCATTCCATGTCAGTAGCCCACATCCCACCCCCTCTCCTTTCAGAAGATGAAGTTTTCATGATCTACCTACTCGTCATGCAAATTGTCTCGTCTTCAAGTTATTACTTGGAAAATATTAATCAGATCCTGGGAAATGATGTTTAATTGGCTCATCTGCTGAGAAGAAAATTGTCAAGGCATTCAATGATTTTTTTTCTTTTTACCTATGAAATAGTATTCAAACATACTAGAAGAGTCAACTTCCAGCCCAAATATCCTGCTAGCTACCTCCTTGGAACAGGCTACTTTTTGTGCCTGAATTTCTCTCACTCCTTTATAACACCTTTCAGAATTCCTAGAGCCCCTTTCAAGAACCAGTTCACATCCTACTTTCTGAACTAGATCCTTTCTAATTCTACTCATTGTTAATACTCAATTACTTTGTACTTCATTTTCCATATACTTTGTATGTAATTATCTTTGTTTCTTCCCCAGCCCCTAACATGGAAATTTTATGTGGACAAAATCTATTCTTTCCTTCCTTCCTTTCTTCCTTCCTTCCTTCCTTCATTCCTTCCTTCCTTCCTTCCTTTCTTCCTTCCTTCTTTCCTTCCTTCCTTCCTTCCTTCCTTCCTTCCTTCCTTCTGTTTGTGGTAAAAAAAAAATACCCATTATTCTTAATTTAATTAGAAAAGTAAACACAGAGATGCCTTAGATAAGAACAGGAATTTATTCCCTTTCCCCCGGGAAGAAAGGGGTGCCCCATCTCAGATTTCTTACCCATGTTGATGCATGAGGGCCGGGCCAGAAGAGAGAAAGAGAGCTCTTAAGACCGGGTCTAGGATTTAAAGACCTAATTAGGATGTCCCCTCTCCTGGCCAACTGCCTTCTTTCATTGGTAAAAAAAAAAAAAATTTACTTTACCAATCCCTTCGCTACTGAGACTAAAGGGGAAGGAGATGGGACAGGCCTCACCAGGGCCAGAAGAAATGGACAAAGGAAGATAAAAGTAAT
>JAQQSW010000041.1:87908-129092 GCA_028646575.1 Pseudocheirus occidentalis | reverse complement strand
TGGTCCCAGCTCCCTCCTGAATCTGTGAAACAATCACCTAGAGTCAGGAGCAGAAAGCTGACAGGTTCTCATCCAGTCCTCAGAGATAAACAGCTCCCAGGTCCTTGTCCAGTCCTCAGGACAATCCCCGGCACACACTGAAGTTCACAGGGTTTAGCACATCTCAAACCCTTCAGGACTTCTCTTGCCTGGAACCCAAGGATCAGCCAGGCCATGAACAAGCAAAGTCCCATCATGTTCATACCTTCAGTCAGCTTCACTGAGGAGCTAAATCCAAATTCTCCCTGTCTCTCTAAAATTCTTCCTTATATATAGCACTGGCCTCCTGTCTGGCCAATAGCCTTCTCCCAAGTCAACAGGGGAGTGTCTCAGCCAATAGCCTTCTCCCAAGTCAACAGGGGAGTGTCTCAGCCAATAGCCTTCTCCCAAGTCAACAGGGGAATTCACACCTTTTCACCATTACATTCCAAAAAGGAGAGAGAGATTGAGAGAGAGAGGAAGAGAGAGAGAGAGAGAGAGAGAGAGAGAGAGAGAGAGAGAGAGAGAGAAAGAGAGAAGGAGGGAGAGAGCACCCTGGGTTAGAAGTCAGGAGACTTATGTTCTATTCTTCCTTAAACAAGGAAATGCTACATCTGGGTTCCATTTTTCTCACTTGTAAAATGAAGGGGGTAGCAATAGATATTTGGTCAAAGCATTGACCAAATAGGTCTTAAAAGAAAGACTGGAAGCTATTCCAAATCATAGGAAATATTGCTCAAAGTCACTAACAGTAAAAGAAATACAAATCAAAAGAAATCTGAGATTATACCTCATATTCAATAAATTGTCAAAGATGACATATGCAGGAATCATACTGAAGAAACTGTGAGGAAATAGATACGTGGATATACTGTTAGTAGTGTGCAAAAAGAAAAAAAGATACATCAAGTTTCTCTTTGATTCAGAGATTGTTTTTCCAGACCCATTCCTGAAAGAGGTCAAAAATAGAGAAAAAGGTTAATATTTACCAAAATACTCATAGCAGCATTTTTCTGGTCTAAAGAATGAGAAATAAAATAGGTGCTCTTCAGCTGGGGAATGGCTAAATAAATTATGGTGTGTTACTGTAATGGAAAATCATTATCATGTAAGAATTGATAAATGTGAGAAATTCTCTGAAGCTTGAGAAGATTTATTTGAACTGATACAAAGTAACCTAATTGGACCTAGGATGATAGACCTAGAACTAGAAGCAGGGGCTTACTGAAGCCAACTCGAAAGGAATTGTAAGAGCCTATTGTTAAATTTTTGGTGTGAGTGTTTACAACTTGGAAATCATCAAACACTACAAATCAGGGCTTAATTTACAATTTTGTACATTGTCTAGCAAAAGAGTATAGAGGCCATCTAGTCTAACTCTCCCATTTTACAAATGAAAACAGTGTATATAATGACTATAATGTCAATGAAAAGAACAATACAATAAAACTTAATGTTTTACAATTAGGATGACTAAGCTTGACTCCCAAAAAAGAAATGAGAAAATGCATCGTCTTCTTTTGGAAAGAGTGAGGGCCTATGGATGTGAAGCACTACATGTATTGCCATGTGCTGGTTGATTTTGCTAAAACAAAGTTTTTTTTCCTAAATATTTGTGAGATTGAAAGAGAAATATATAATGTAATGTAAATGATAAAGCTCTAAATATAATATAAAATAGGGTAGAAGAGGGAAAATGAGCTATATGTATTCAAAATACAATATAAAAGCAAAAAAATCAAAACTTTTTTTAAAACAAAATTAATATTTAGAAAAGCCATCTTATACTTTACAGCTGATGTAAATAGCTAACTTCCAATTAATGCTTTAAACTTTGCCAAGTATTTTACTTATTTATCTCGTTTGACCCTCAGAACAAACCTAAAAGATAAATGCTAGTTTTTGTGGTTGTTCAACTGTGTCCGATACTTTGTGACCCCATTTTGAAGCTTTTCTTAGCAAAAATACTGGAGTGGTTTGCCATTTTCTTCTCCAGCTCATTTTATAGATGAGGAACTAAGTTAGAGTTAAGTGACTTGCCCAGGGTCACATAGTTAATAAGTATCTGAGGTCAGGTTTAAACTCAGAAGATAAGTCTTCCTGACTCCAGTCCAGCACTCTGTGCACTGTGGTGCCACCTAGTTTCCCCAAATGTTGTTATCTTTATTTCATAGATGAGGAAACTGAGGTTTGGGGGGTGGGGGAGAAGGTAAGTGACTTGCACTGAGTGGTCCTGATGCTAGTCTCTGAAATAGGACTTATACCCAGGTCTTTATATTCTAAATCAAACACTCTATCTACTATGCCAAGATGCCTTCTCAAATTAATGCTAAATTTACATAATGGTGCATGCATAACAACTAAAATGGTACAATGATAATAAAATATAGTGGATGATCTTGAAGACCCCACCTATCCCTGAAATTCTACAGGTCTATGAATGTCTGTCTCTAAAAATTTCAAACTTGTCCACTATAGAGAGCATACAATGTATCTTCAAACCATCCCTACCTAATAGGATCACTTTGTCCTTCCTAATCATGAGCTATGGAAAGACTAGGTGACTTAATAATAATGGCAGCTAGCATTTATATGTACTTTGCAATTTGTGAGGCACTTAGCAAATATTATCTTATTTTACCCTTACATCAACTCTGCAATGTAGATACCTTTGCTGTGGCTTAGTTGTTAGTCATGTCTGACTCTCTGTGACCCTGTTTATGATTTTCTTGGCAAAGACAATAGAATAGTTTGCTATTTCCTTCTCCAACTCATTTTTACAGATGAGGAAACAGGGTTAAGTGACTTCCTCAGAGTCACACAGATAGTAAGTGTCTGAGGTCCAGTGCTTTATCCACTGCTTCACTTAACTGCCTCTAAGTCATTTACCTAAGATCACAGAGCAGAGAAAAATAAAGACTGAAATCCAGGCTTAGTGGTACAGTCCAAAGACTACTCTGGAGTCAAATGATCTGAATGCAAATCCCTATTCTGCCCCTTTACTATCTGTGTGACATTTGGTATATGGCTTAAGCCCTCTAGACTTCAGATTCTTCATCTATAATAGGAATAATCTGTAATCTGTAAAATGAAATGGTTGTAATGGGTTGACAGCAAGGTCCCTTCCAGTTCTAAATATATGATCCTATATATCCACTTATGTGTTCTCTCTACTAGACAGTGATACACTGTGAGCCTTATTCATTTGCAAAAGCTGGTTCTACAATTTGTGCTCCAAATATGTTATTTCCTCTCTCTTCAGATTTCACTCCCTCTCTAACTATACATTGTTCCCCTTTACCTTTATAGTTCCTTCCTTCTGGGGATTGGTCAACTCGGCTTGGAATCTTTGCTCTGTTGGAAAACGACAGTCACCAGTCAACATAGAAACCAGTCATATGATCTTCGACCCTTTCCTAACACCACTACGCATCAACACTGGTGGCAGAAAGGTAAGGAGCATTGTCATGCTTGGTATATTAAATTAAGGATGAGGTAATGTTGGTTACTACCATGTTCTTTAGCCTCCTGCCATCCTCTTAACAGAATAGTCTATCTTTCCTCTTTGGAATTCCATAGGCTTCAGACAGGATGTCATCAAATTTGTATTATGTGTAAATTGCACATTATTGCTTTTCTCACCAGCTCTTGCAGCCCTCATACTTCTAATTACCTTGTATCTCTTGGAGATTGTCCAAGGTCTTGTCTCTTGCTACCTTCCAAAGGTCAGGAAACAGTATGCTACATTACTTGCAAAGCACATTGGGAGAACAGATTACTCTCTAAAATGTGTTTGTCTGGATCCTCAATGACTTCTTTCTCCCTTGACCAACTTAAAGATAGATAGATAGATAGAAAGAAAGAAAGAAAGAAAGAAAGAAAGAAAGAAAGAAAGAAAGAAAGAAAGAAAGAAAGAAAGAAAGAAAGAAAGAAAGAAAGGAGATGAGAGATAGAGAGATAGAAAGAGAGATAGAGATATATTTAATGGGATATAGAAGAAGGAAAAATAATAGTAAATGCATACCTTAACCATTTTGGGATAAAAACAAATAAAAATGACCTTAGATTATTTATTTTTAAAAAATCAATATTATTCTTTCTAGAGGAATCTTACAGGCTAGGAATGTCGCCTCATTCACAGAAATGCTTAGCTCTGCTTTGTGGTACCTACACCAAAACTGGCCCCAGAGATGATGATCTGATCTTTAATTTGTACAGGAACACAGCCTTAGTTGTTATGGCTCCCCACACTATTCCCATCTTCTTGTGTTAGCATTTTTATTCACCATTATATTTCTGTTTAACTTCCTTCTGATGATGAATCAATACTAAAGGGGGGATAAAACTACACATGGAAAGTTGTACTTGAAGGTTATTTAACTGCTTTGGATTTAAGAATGTTTAAAAGGATTTCTCCTGCAAGGAAATGAGGTTTGAAATGACAGGCAATTTTTGATTCCTTTTTTTTTGTGGTGATGTTATTTTGGGGGAATGCTAATTATCAGGGATTCTGGATCATTTGAGTTTCCTGCTTCTCTTCTCTACTTTTGCCTATTGGCTACATCAGTGCTCACTAATCTCTCTGCCAGACCTGCTTCCCAATTTGATTGAGGTCCTGATGTAATTAGAAAAAGATTCTTTTCCCTTAGATAGTCTGGATTTTTGTCATGTCATTGTCAGAAAGTCTAATGAGCCCTTAAGGAGCTGTCAGTGCATTACTCAAATTATATACCAGGAATTGAAGGATTGTGTGCAATTGGAAGCTAAAATATGCCTTCTCACATGTTTAAGTTTATGATTTGTTCTCTTTACCCCTGCAGAGTTTGTATGTTGTCCTAGGTATTGATGGATTCCTTCATGAACTATGCCAGGAAAGGACCCTGCAAACATCACATAACTCACTCCCCAACTTCCAGAATGGATCAGTTAAACCTGGGAAGCATACCTTTTTTTAATGCTCAAAGACACATTAGCAACATATACACGTACACACAAGCCTTTTTTTTTTCATTAGTTCTCCTTAGTCTCTTTCAGCTCAGTCTGTAAGTTCAGTGAGCATGTATAATCTGACACCACTGCTGACTGGTCTGGGAATTTTGACCTATTCTGTTACCCATCTGGGCTGGTTCACCCTTCCTTAAGCAACCTGGCTTCTTTCATTCTCCCTCTTCTCTTTCCAGTGACTCACTGTATTGGTATTGGAGTTAGTGGGGACATCTAATCAGCTTTAACTTTACTGAAGCTCAGAACTCTTTAACTCAAGCAATCCACTACTTTCCCAGCAGCAGAGGCTACAGGCATGTGCCACCACTCCTGGCCCACACTTTGAAGACATATTTTAAGCTATGTGTACTTGTGAGAAGATTCTTTGGTATTTGAAAAAAAAATGCACCAAGCTTAAAAGCATTTTGATATGGACTAAATGGCCCTTCTAGATGGGGTAACTATAATTCCTGGACTTGTATGCTTTATTTTTCTCATGAGAGAAGTGATTCGTAAATTAGTCACACTTTCTAACTCTCTGCATAGATGTTTATAAGGTTTTTGAATCCTGTAAGGCATTTTTCCTTTATTCAAATCCATTTTCAAATATTTGGGTTATTGGAAACAAATATTTGTATCTGACACCATGTGTGCTGTCAGCCATCAGCAGAATTGTCGGATTGTCTGATGCTTCTGTTTACATTTCCAAAAGGTGGGAAATGAAATCCAGGTGGTGTGAGGATAAACGGATTGGCAGTGACAGACTTTAAAAATTGGAGCCAATAACCAAACTGTGGCGGCAACTTTTTTCAGTTCAGTTTTGTGAAATTTGATGCATTCAAAATAATCATTACAAGACACTCTGAGGAAGTATACATTTTAATAGCTGTTCTTAATGAGATATTGGCTCTCTGGATACATTGTGATATTTTCCCAGAATGGTCTTTCAGTATATCATTGGGGCAGGCAAACACTTTCCTAAGAAAGAAAAAAATATAATCAATCAATCAATATTAAGCATCTACTATGTGCCAAGTCCCAGGGATATAAAACAAAAAAGGAAACAATTCCTCCTCAGGAGAAGCTGAGAAACAGCATGACTGCTTTATCTTCAGCAAGGAAGAGAAAGAAAGCAAAGCCTAGGACAGATGGTATGGGTTTATCACTGTGTTGAGTTTGGAGACAGGCAGACTGTTGTCCTCCCTACCCTCTAATAAATGTATATTTAACAGAAAGAGATTGAGACATAACTGTACAAGACAAAATTTAGTTGGAGTGTGTGTGTATGTTTTAAAGAGAGACCCTGTATTTTGCAAGTCTGAAATTGGCCGTGTGCCAGCATGTTGTTGACAGTAATCATGGTGGACTATATATTTGGTTGGGTTTTTTTTAATATTAACATCATTCTCGAAGTTGCTTTAAATACACCTGGCTTGCGAAACCACTCGAGCAATGGGCCTGCCTTGTTACTGCTTTTTTGTTTCAAAATCTTTAACATGGTACATTGCTCTGATGATGAATTAAGAGGTTTTCTCAGCATGAGCTCAGATTGAAATTCAACCTCAAATCAGAAGCATAAAAAGGTTTATTCACTGGGTTTCAATAATTAGACAGTAATCAAGACCAACTATGTCCCCAGTATTATAAAGGACTTTTGTTTTTCTTTTAAAGATGTGCTTCCTTTCTCTAGCAAATCACTTCACTTAACCATTCAGTTTTGTCCTGTAGTTTATATTAGGGAATCTATTTACCTGACCTCCTGTGGCTGATCCACAGTGGCCTCTTGGACTAAGTGTCAAAGCATAGACTCTCAAGAGTTTAAACAGATGTAATATATCGCCAGTCGATTCTGAATCTTAGGCATAAATCTCTATTACGCCATTTCCAATTAAAATAACTTAGTCTCTGTTCCAACTTACAACCATGGCGCAGTGGACAAACCACTGTTATTAGAATCAAAAGATTTAGGTTCAAAGTCAAGCTGCACCACTCACTAGCTGTGTGACCTCGGCAAGTCAATTAACCTCTTTGAACCTCAGTTTCTTTTTTCAATAAAAATGAAGAACATAACACTTGTACTATCTACTTCATGGTATTGTTATAAGGAAAGTGTATGCAAGTGTAAGTTTATGGTTATAAATAAATGTCCTTTGTAAAGCACTACATAAATTATTATTGCTCAGAAAGTAGCCTGTTATATTTCTAGAGAGCTCACATTTTAGGAAGTATTCTTCCCCTTATATTAATAAAATCTCCTTTTCTGCAATTCCCACCTATTGGTTCTGCTCTGATTCTCCCTGGGACCGTCTTCTGCCTGAAAGTCCTTCAAACACTGAAAGATGACTGATTGCATAAACCCTGAATCTTCTCCTCCCCTGACTAAATCACTCTGACTTTATTAAGATGATTCCAAAAAGCTACAATAAGGAAGGCGCAATAAATTGTGGACAATTGGGAACCACAACTTAGGAGCCTTCACTTTCATTTTTGCTTACAATTATAACCAGGGACCTATTATTAAGAAGTATGGAGAAATCTAAAGTGATTCTTTCTGACAGTGGAAAAATGGAAAAGGCCTTAGCTATCACCTTGTAGCTCAAACTACTCATCCAACCTAGAAAATGCTGCAATCCCTCCTTCTTTACATCTGTAATTTCATTGCTTAGTCATTAGACTAAGCCTCCATTTCTACCTGTCAGCAATTAGATTAGGCTATTTTATGCTGTTTTGAATCCATTCCAACTCTGTCAAAACTTTGGAAAGACTGTATACCCCTTTTCACAGAATTATTGGGTAAAAATAACTATACATCCTTAAGGCTTACAAAGTATGCATGCATGTGCATATATGTATATTGTGCACATATATGGATTATGTGGCTGAGCATATAGATACATGTGTGTATGCATCTATATACACATATACAAATATGTATACATGCATGTATATGTGTGTATGTATATATATAATTTAAACCTTGCAACAAAATTCTGTGAGGTACGTATTATTAACCCTATTTTAGAGAAAAATCTGAGACTCAAAGATGGGTAAACCCTTTTTCTATGGTCCCATTTCTCATAAATGTCAAAAGCTACATTTGAATGTGTTTTACCTATTACAAGCCTAGGGCTCTATTCATTATACCACCGGGGTCTCAATTAGCTAGTTCAACTGCCTCCTTTTATAAATGAGAAAACTGAGACACTGTGAGAAATTAAATGACTTGAGCAAGGTTACACAGGTGGGATGTGAGTCTTCTGACTCCAAATTTCTAGCAGTACCATTACCCACAGTTCACACTAAATAATATTGAACAGTTTAAAAAATAATAATAATAATTTGCATATGTATTGTTACTCATTTCAGTTCAATAAGTGTTGATGCCATCAGGTTCAAATCATTGTACTAAAAAAAGATTACAGAAAAGCACAAAGGAATGAGCCCCTGCCCTCCTGGGGCTTACATTCTGCTAACGGAATACGGCATGAACACAGATCAATATAAAACAAGGCAGAGAGTAGAAAGGGGTCACAGGGAGGTCACATAGAGAACTCTAGATTTTTTTTAAAAGGAGAGAACACCACTGGAGAGTAGGAGAGAAGGGGAAAGCATATCAGCTGGGAATACTTCAAGCTGGAAGTGAACTGAGTCTGCACCATAGGGGAAGAGTTTTGGAAAGTGGAAATAAGGAGAGAATATAATGAGGATCTAGGAAGAAGGATGGATGGATAGATAGAGGTGAGAATTGAAATAACTAGTTGGTAGAACAGAAAATAGTCTTATTTGACTGGTTGGTGTAATATAAACAAGTGTAAAATTCTATAAGATTAGAGAGACCGATTGAAACCAGATTATAGATTGCCTTAAATTTTAGACCAAAGTATTTATACTTTAGTTGAGAATAATAAAGTGCAAGAAAAGTAATGAACAAAAGGTGATAGAGAGATATATACATTTATACATACACATTAATCTGCATTGCATATATGTTTATATCTTACATATGTGTATATATATACTATACTTCATGTATTTCATATATATATATATATATATATATATATATATATATAATGTGTTGTTAAGTTGTTTTAATCATGTCTGGCTCTCCATGACTCCATTTGGGAGTTTCTTGGCAAAGAAACTAGAATGGTTTCCTATTTTCTTCTCTAGCTCATTTTACATATAAGAAAACTAAGGCAAATGGGGTTAAGTGACTTGGCCAGGGTAGCACAGCTAGTAAGTATCTGGGACCAGATTTTCTCTCAAGAAAATAAGTCCTGACTCCAGGCCCAGCACCCTATCCTCTGGGGGGGGGGGAGAGAGAGAGAGAGAGAGAGAGAGTAATGATAATGGGATTTGAAGATCTTCCATGCCGCTTAAATTTGCTGATGTAGCAGGAAGGGGTGGAGCGAGAGAAAGTCAGAGCCAAGCTAGAGATTATGTGGTGGTGACTGGAAGTAGTGGCAGCGGCTGCAGCACAAACTCCTTTTTCTTTGAGCCAGCCAGAATCTCTGCTAAGTATCCTGCTGAGGCCTGCCAGGGATGGGAACTGCAGAAGGGCTGCAGCTGCTGGGAGCAAGCTGCCTGGATGCTTAGGAGTTGCTGTGAGTGAGGAGAGGAGGATCTTTGCCTGAGGTAGCCTGTCCTGTTTTGAAGGCTTGATAATGTGGGTGTTTACTACATCAACTATATGGGCCAACTTCATAACTACTGTGATGGCTTTGACTTTCTGGTTTTGGGACTCAGTGTTCTGATATTTGAATAAATGTTCTAGTTATATTTCCCATGTAGAGAGCCTGTTACATTTTGTGATTAATAACCACATCAGCATATTTATAGTTACTGTAGGCATTGTGAATACTGTATTATTGATACAGAGAGAGAGAGACAGAGAGAGAGAGAGAGAAAGAGAGAGAGAGAGAGGTAGGGAGAGACTGGTAAGTATTTAACATCCAGCTCTCCAAAAACTTGTAACACTTTAAAGTTTAATTTGAATTATTAGTATTTTACCCATTGCTTTATATAATCAACAACAATAAAATCAGCCTTGAGTAGCAGTGTTTGCCAATTTCCAATGTGTTAAAGCTGAAACTGAAAGTCTGACAGAAGCTGGTTTCAGTGTATCCCTAATGCAAGGTTTAGAGCATAGTTGGATTCAAATTTTCATCTCGGAGGCTTTCTGTCTGTAAGATCCTGGACAAGTTACTTAACAATGTCTTCATGCCTTAAACAGCTGACTTGGTACTTATCTACAAAGTCCTATATGGTTTGACACTTTGGTGGGGAGAGGGGGATTTCAAGGTGACAAAATCACATCATTTACATATAATTATTACAATAAAATATGAGACAGTGTTGTGTTGTGAATTGAGAGCTGGTCTTTTGCTGAGTTCAAGTCTCTCCAGTGTCTGAATTATCCTGGGTTGGGAGGTCATTTAACCAAGCTGCATCAAAAGTGCTGATTTATATTGGTGGAAGGAATTTCCTTATCTGGGAGTTTCCTATCATCCATGAATTTATGGATTTGGTCCCTAGGTCACATAACTCAGATTTGTGTGGAACTTTACAATTTGTTTTTCTCTTAACAATCTTATAGTATAGGCAGAAAATTTCTTATTCTTATTATTATGTTAAACAGATGAGGAAACAGACTAAGTTGTGATTTGTTTAATCACATATCTAAGAAATCATGGAGCTGGATTAGAACTCAGTTCTTTTGATTTCTAGTCCAGTGTACTTTCTATTACTTAGGGTGTTACTAAAATAAACTTTTTCAAATTTATTTTCTTATAAAAAGAATGGCAAGGAAGATGAAAACCTTCAGCAAATACCTACCCCTATCCCCTCAGACATATCTCAAATACCATACTTGGAGGAAAAATACTTCCTTTAAAACCTAGTTTTTATATTGTAGGACTTGATCTTTCTTTTTTATTTTTATTTTTGGGGTTTTTTTGTCTTTTTGGTTGGTTAATTGTTTTGGGCTTGGTAGATGCCAACGTTACAAATTATCGGAAGAAATAACGATTGGGATAGTTTCATAACCAATGCTTTTCTCTGCCTTGATAATTCTCTATTTTGTTTGGTTGTGCCCTTGACTTTTAAGTGAAGTTATAATGTTATGTCTAAAATTGCTTTCATAATCTGTATGGGTACATAGTTATTTATATAATAGTTTGTATTTATGTAGTATTTTTAAGTTTTCAGAGACTTCACAAATGTTATTTGAGTTGATCCTGACAACAACCCTGGGAAATAGGTGCTATAATTATCCCCATTTTGCAGATGAGGAAACTGAGCCAGAGAAGTTAAGTGACTTGCCCAGGGTAACACAGCTAGTAAATGTCAGAGGCTAGATTTGAACCCAGGCCTTCCTCACTCCCGAACCAGTATTCTATTCACTGTACCACCTAGCTTCTATATCTGCTAAAGGGTAAGCTAACTACCTCCCAATACAGCCCTTTTGAATAGCTTTAACAGATAGGAAGTTTTTCCTTACATCAAGCCTAAATTTGGTTCCTACTTCTTTCCTTTGAAAAGGATGTATGTGTATGAGTGTGTGTATGTGTGTATAAACAATACACATTATTTATACACAAGGAACATCTATATATGTGTATGTATATATGTATATGTGAATAATATGTTACATATATATGTATCTATATAATATTATTTATATATAATGCATATTTATGTGTCTATATATAAATAACACACAATGTATATATGTGTCTGTATAATATGCATTTATACATATACACAGTGTACATATATACATATGTGTATGGATATTAAAATACATATGCATATATAAAGTCATTAAATGTACATACACATTAATAATATATACACACATATAAAATCATTAAATGTACATATGTACATATATAAACCCACATATATGTATGTATATAAAACCCTTTATATTTATATATAAATGTATGTATGTACTTGTATATGTGTATATGTGTGTGTGTGTATACATTTATATGTGTGTGTGTATAAACCTATTTGACTGACAGTCAGTGGTTTGACTTGGAGTTAGTTCAACATTTCCAGAACCTGGGATGTCTTGCTACTGTAGGCAAAATTAGTGACACCACTACAGCTGTTGCTTGAATCTATCACTAGACAAATTTCCAGATGTTGCACATTTCCCAAGTTTCTTGAATTGTGATAAACTAGGGAAATAAGAGAGGCAGATTTTCTCAGAGAAGAGCAGTGCCTTTGTTCTAGGAAAGAAAGCCATCTGTAAACTTTAATGTACTATATAAATGTGAGTCATTATCATTAGCTCCCATTTTCAACTATCACCATAGAATATGATATAAGGATATAAGTCCCATAGGAGTCTGCCCTAGTTAGATCACATCAGGAGTTTTGTGCTCAATTCTAGCTCCTCTCTTGAGAAAAACATTGGTAATTCAGAGATCCTACAGAAGAAGGAGATCCAGAAATTGAAAAATTTCAAATTTGTGCTGTGTGAGGATCAGTTGAAGATATGTGGGATTTTTAGTCTGGAGAAGGAAGGGAGGGAGGGAGAGAAAGAGGGAGGAAGGAAGGAAGGAAGGAAGGAAGGAAGGAAGGAAGGAAGGAAGGAAGGAAGGAAGGAAGAAAGGCAGGGAGGGAGGGAGGATTAACATTTGGGATTTACCATATTCAAATTACTAGACATGCAAATAAAAAAGCAAGGTAGTTACTGCCTTCAAGGAGATTTTATTCTAATATGATGAAAAAATAGGTTTTGTTGTTGTTTTTCCTTTGTTCTCAAGGAGGACTGTGATATCAGGATGGAGATGTCATGACTTGCAAGTGAATTAGATTTAGGTGAAGAGGGCTGTGCATGGTCACCAGCCTCACTATCTCTGGAGCATTCTGAGTCCAGTGGCCAGATACAGATCAGAGGACTGGAGATGGGCCACATAGGTTGTTTTAGCAGCCTGTCAGATGACCAGACCCAGTGATCCTTAAAGTACAAGGACAAGGCTGATAGCAACATATTTTCTTTAATGTCATCTTGAGTGATAAGCCATTTACATTTGTGATATTTGTATCATGTGACAAGACCAAAGAATTTGATGATGAGAATTTTCTTTTCAGTGTCTTTGCTAGCTATGGCTGCTGAGGATGGAGAGGCTGCTAGTGAAACCGCAAAACTCATTGCCCAGTCTTGTGTCCACAGGAGCTGTTTCTGTGGATGACTGCTGCAGGGGCAAGCTAGAAGCAGAGGTAGCCTGGGAGGTGCTGCTACATGCAGGGCACTTCCAGTCTCTGTGTCATTGGTTGGTAACTGGTGTTGATGGCAAAAATGTGAGGGTTGCTCGCTTGATGACTTTGAGGGCTAGGCTGGTGTCACAGTAAATGGCCAGGAGCACTACTTTTGTGACTTTGGGGTACAACATCCTGGGCTATCTCCCATGAGATCTTAAGGGAAATGCTATTTAAAATATTGACAATGGTTTAACTCTCTTGGCACATGCTGTCCACCTTACCTCCTTCAGAACTAATTGCTGTTTCAATTTGACTGGTTTGCCTGCCCCATCAGTCAAAGATGGAATGGATAAGGGAGGAAATGATAGCTATCTCCAAGCATCTGAAGAACTCTAATCTCCAGAAATTCTCATCTTCCAAGGGATTGGACCTGTCCTGGGGCAGTTCAGATTAATGAAGTGGGAACCACATTTGGGCTTGATGTAAGGAAAATGTTTGTATCTGTTGGAGCTATGCAACACTAGAAAGAGGTGTCTTGAGAGGTAGTGAGTTCCTCTTTACTAGATATGGCAGCTAGGTGGTATAGGTGATAGAGTGATAGCGTCAGGAAGACCTGGATTTAAATCTAGCCCCTGACACTTATTAGCTACGTGACCCTGGACAAGTCATTTAACTTCTCTGGCTCCGTTTTCTCATGGGAGATATGGGGACAATTATAGCACCTACTTCCTAGAGTTTTTATAAGGATAAACTCAAATAAAATTTGTGAAAATTACAAACTTTAAAGCACCATATGATGCTAGCTATTTTTATTTATGGGTCAGCTAGTGACATAGAGAATTGAGTTCCAGGCCTGGAGTCAAGAAGACCTGAGTTCAAATTTGTCCTCAGATACTCACTAACTGTATGACCCTGGGCAACCCAGTTTGTCTCAGTTTCCTTATCTGGAAAATAAGCTGGAAAAAGAAATGGCAAACCACTTTGGTACCTTTGCCAAGAAAACCTAAAATGGAATCGTGAAGTGTCAAAAACAATTGAAATGACTGAACAATTGTTTATGTAAAAACTGAATGACTACTCTTCAGTTCTTAGAGAAACAACTTCTATTTAGGTTTTGGTTCAACTTTATAGTTGCTGAAATTCCTTCCAACTCCAAGACTTTGTGATGACTTGTAGTAGTTAATTTAATTAGAAAAGCATACAGATTCCTTTGGATGTTCTGGCTCTGTTACACTAATGTATTTCAAATCAAATCAATAAGTATAAGGCTCAGCACTGTGAGAAATTTAAAAAAAACTGCAGCAGCATCCCTTTTTCAGTAATCCTGCTTTTGTTGTGATAGTTATGGAAATGGGCTGAAATGTTACACATAGAGACCATTTCCACAATCTAATTAGAGAGAGAAGACATAAACATGTGAAAAGTTAAATAACAATATGAGATTTAAATCATAGTTCATGACTCTAATAGGAGAGATGTCACAAGGCAATGGATAATGGACAGCTAGATGAATGATCCAGAAGATAATTGCTACAGGAGGTCAGAAGAGGGAGAGATCAATTCATGTTGGGGTCATTGGGAACTACTTTATTCAAATGGTAAGAACTGAATTGGGTTTAAAAAGACGAATAGGATTAAATGCAATTTACAGCAAGTATTTTTAGTCAGATTTTATGACTCCAGATGTTAAAAATGAAAGGAAATAAAGTAACAGAGCACTTGTTTTGATTAGTGATCATCGTCTATCACTGAGAATTATGAGTCTTTTTCCCTTGAGGGTTTGGTATAAGAAATCCATATTTATTTTCACATAAACTTTCCCAGGGAAGATAGACTTCAGGATGGAAGAGACTTTACAGGACATTGAGTCCAGGCCACTCCATTTGACGAATGAAAAAACCAAGTCCTAGAGAGGTTAAATGAATCATCCAGGGTTATACAGCAGCTACCTACCTAAGGTAGATTTTGAGCAGGGGTCATCCAGATTCCAGAACCATGTGCTATCCACCTTATCCTACTACCACTAAGAAGATGTGACTTTGATTGGGCGAATATTAAAGGTTGACAGAAAGTAACTGTGACATCCAACAATGGTTTAGGAGACCAAGTGAGTGTTTCTGACCTATGGATTGGATGATAGAATAGCATCTTAAAGGGAACTCTCTATGGGTTTACTTGAAGTAATAGAATTCTTCCACTTCCCCTTTCTCACTCACCACTATACCTAAGAATTGCAGATTATGGATTTTCTCCAATTATTGTCTTGTGTTGTTCAAATATCTTCTCAGAAAGGACCTTGATTGTAGGAAAAAATGTGGCTAAAGTCAACCTTGTTTGTTATCAGAGGACAGCTTATTAGAAAAGGCTTGTGGCTTATGTACAAATAAACCATAAGTGTTTAAAATATAAGATGAAGATAAAAGATCAAGATTCAGTTTCCTAAATTAGGATGGGAAGTAAACAGAGAAAAGGTGACCAGTTTTCAGTGTTGACGAATTTTGCAGAGCTCATGGGTTTAGATCTTTGGAGGTAATTATTGGATAATGTCTTGGTAGTTTCTCTGCAGTGTTTATTTCTGACATCTCCAAGAAAATCAATGCACAGACATTAAGCAGGCCTCCCATGGAAATACCTGGTTGTTGCACTCAGGATTGATGTGTCCAATTGTCTCTAATTTGCTTTTTTTCTACCATAAGCTAGAAAGGAATACCTTTCCCTTTCTTTCCGTCTTCCCACACTTCTCATCCTCTCTTCCTCAACACCTCCTTTTACCTTTCCTCAGTTCCTTTCAGACTCTTTATCTCTTTCTCTACTGACAAGCTTCATTCTCTGTCCCTATTGCCCTTCAGTCCCCACAGGTGAAACCACTTGGTCCCACCCAGGGCTCTGGGACCGATTTCTCCTCTAGCTAAGGGAAATAGAAGGACCCATGGATCCAGAGCTCAACATCAACCTATCCCTGCTATGGGTTCTGTGCCACAAACTGGGGGATTTCTTTTCTTGGCCTTGTGACCAATCCCTTTCCTTGTAGCACAGTCCCAGTACGTAGTTCCCTGTCTTAATTTCTCTATGCATGATCCCACTTCCCCTACTCCAGTTATTTTAGGATCATGATTATGGCTCACCCTTACTAGTCTACCTCTGAATTAGAGTTTTGTCTCCCAAATCCAAGACCTTTTGGCCACTGTCAAACATTCCTGGAACCAGTTACTTGTATGCCTAGTGGAAGGAGCAATGGACTTCGAATCGAGGGAGAAATTGGTCCAAATTCCAGCTCTACTATTTATTAGCTATGATATCCTGGCAAGATCCCTTAGCATCTCTGAGTCCCAACTTTAGAATATGTAAAGTGAGGAGGAGGAAGAGGAGAAACAGGACGAGGAGAAGAAGGACGAGAAGGAGGAAGAAGAAGAGGAGGAGGAGGATGAAGAATGATATATTAATGCTGCCTGCCACACAGGGTCATTGGTAAAGAAAGTGCTTTAAAAGGCTTAAAATATTATAAAAATGTGTTTTACAGTTGATGTTGACCATTATAGAAGGGCCAACCAAACTTTAGCTTCTATAATACTTTCCATGACAGTGATGTCTAACCTCTCTCATCCTGTATTCTTTCTCTCCCTCCTTCTGCTTTTTTATTATGCCTGTAATGTTTGTTTTAGAAGTTACTGACTGCAAGTTCTGACCTTCCTTATTCTGATTAATGCATAAATGAGTTAATATTGATGGTTGTTGAATGTATATATGCCTATTCACATATATACATTTACATATAGCTCCACTGTATTGATAAATAAAGTCTTGATCTCCAGTTTATGAGCACTTTTTTATTTGTTTTAATTTTATTCACCTCTCTTATGGAATCTGAGTTATCCTTTCAAAGGTAAAATCCATGAAAGAGAAAAAGGTACTGAGACCTTTGATCTTTCATTTGGTAAAAAAAGGTATTGAAACTTTGCTCCTCTATTTGGGAGAACAACCGAAGGCCATTCTCCTGGCACATGCAGGATAATTGGCATGTATACTATAAATGTTATTTGTCCATTTCCTCCCCTTTCTTTTTCTTTCTTTTATTCATCTTCTTTCTTTTTGCATTTAAAAAAATTACCCCCAAAATCATGAGTCTCTCTGTCTCTCTCTTTCATAAGAACCAAACAGACCAAGTACCCACCTGGAGCCAGATGGCTCTGTTGCACCTGGCATCATAGATGAAACCTTCCATGTCCTCCTCATTAGGAAACCTTGTATAAATCAGGAAGCATTCCAGCTCTATATTCTCATCCCTCACAATGAATTACTGAGCTCATAGATCCCAAATTATACATCTTAAAGTAGGGGACGGCAACTAACACCTTGACTCATTAATCAGCATCCTGGAACCCCTAAAAGGAGGAAGGATTTCTTATACATATCAGAGATGCAACTTTTCCTACACAAAAAAGAAAAGCTAAGAATATATCATTGTAGTTTCCACATGAGCTCAATCTAGGGAATTATGATGCGCTCATACCAATCTGGATATAGATTGAAGGCCTGCGTTATCCCAGTCCCATCTCGAGCTTGGTGTAAAAACTATTATGTCATAAATCTCTTTGCGACATATAAGCCTTATGTGAGTTTGTTTTTCTTCTCTTGAGTGAGAATTTTGGTTAACCACATAATTACACATTTGGAGAAGTGCCAAATAAAGGAATTGGAATATGTAGGAGAAATTTTTATCTCCTTATTTTAAAATTCCTGAATTCAAGGATCCCTAATTTATTCTCAGACATCTATCAATCTGCTACCTGCCACCAGACTACAGAACAATAGGGAATATGGGAAAAGGCATTAATCTGAAAGAATTATAGTTTAGTTGTGGGACTTACTAGCTGTGTGACTTTAGGGAAATTATTTAACCTCTCTGAATCTCAGTTTCCTCATCTATAAAATAGAGGTAATAATCCTTCATTGCCTACCTCATATAGTTGTTGTAACAATTAAATGATATTATGATATGTATAAATGGTTTTGTAAATAATAAATCATTGCATTAACTCATACAATTATTCTTTCAACAGATATTAAACATCTATTGTGTTCAAAGCACTATGTTAAGCTAGAAGAGATACTTTAGATGAGTTATAATCCTTGTTCTCATGGAGCTAGTTTAGCCTAGACTTAGATTATAAATAATGTGTAATATCACATATGAGAAAAGTACAATGTGAGGTTAATAAAGATAGTTACTAACAATTGGAGAGGGTAGCCCAGAAAGATTTCCTGGAGGAGATGGCATTCAGGTTAGGTTTTAAAAGATGGGTAGGAATCCAATAAAGAAGATAGGAATGGATATTGTACATATAGGGAACAATGTGAGCAAAGGTTAAGGACCAGAAGAATTTAGAGTGTTGGTAAAGAGGTAGCTGGGGAGGGTTTCAAATAATAGACTAATATGATTAATATACAGTGTAACAGAAGACAATATAAGGAAAATATAGCAAAGTTAGTGTATAAATTGTAGTTATTAGAAGATTGGGAAAATAAGCTTGATCTTTATAATTTCCCAAAGAAAGTGATTAAAGAGCCATTTGGAGATGCTAAGTTGCAACCAGCTATTTTCATGACATTGATGCTGTAAAATGTTAATCTGGACTGCTTATTTAATATGTTAATGTTTTGGCCAAAACCACTGACATTCCTTCTAACTATTCACATTTTATCCTACTATCCATGGGAGGAGTAGGAAGAGAAAAAGAAAAAGGTGAGAAGGAAGAAGAAGAGGGAGAAGAAGAGAATAAACGTTTATTAGCATTTTAAAGTTTTCACTATTACAGAGATGAAATGTTTTTCCCAATGTCATTAAGCAATAATCAATGCATCCAAAACTTGTGCAAAGCTTTTTCAGCTCTTGTTCTTGGATTATGCTTTGTATCTTAAAAAGAGGGGGGAAATAAGTTCATGGAATCTCCTTGAGGGTAGACACTGTTTTCATTTTTGTTCATCATTCCAATATCAAGGACATAGTATGAGCTTAATAAATACTGGATGAATTGAATGATCACCACCATTTTACAGATGAAACTGAGACTCAGAGAGGTGAATGACTTTCCCATAGTTATGCAAGTAGCAAATTTCAAATGGGATATGTGAACCTAAGTCTTTCTGACTTCAAGTTGAGCACTCTATCCATTAGGCTTATGTGAACCTTCTCCATCTACCTTGCCATATTTAGTTCTACCCCCTTGGATTTGTGTAGTCACTCACTTGTTTGGACTCCTCCAGTTTGACCTATCCAAATACTTCCCAGTATTGACTTTTTCTCCTTGTACATCTTCCTCAGTCTTTTCTGTTTCCCTCCTCCTCCCTCTTCCCCATTTTCTATTTCTCTATCTCTCCTTTGCTCTGACTCTTATTACTTACCAGCTCTCTCAGTTTCTCTGCTTTTGTCTTCCTTTCCATACCTTTTTCTTTTTTCTGACCCACTTTTGGTTTTACTTCCACTTTCTGTCTTTCTCCTCCCTTGTTCCTTTCTATGATGGGTCCTTGGAAACAGAAGTAATTTGGAGAGAATTGTCCTTTTTATGACATAGTAGATAGTGACATAGGTTCTCTTCTACTGAACTTGTTTTCAGGTCCACTGTTGTTGTACAACATTATGGCAAAGCATAGAAAAGTTTGTTAACATTGGCCAATTTGGCAGAAATCCTAGAATGATTTTGATTGCAAGTCACAGAACCATAGAATCATGGACTCAGAGTTGAGGGAAGCCTTAGTGGCTAATTGGTCCTTGAACAACAATCTCCTCTACAATTTTGTAAGGGACTATTAAGAGATTGTTTGGAGTAAATCACTGTAACTATACTATATTCACCTCCAAAAAACAAACAAGCAAACAAACCACAAAATAGTGCCCTGGGGCAAGTCTTGGGCCAGCAAAACTAGCAAAAAGATGAGATGAAACAATGTTTTAGCCCAAGACACTTGGAAGATCAGTGGGAGGGGTCCTTCTTACTCAGGTGGGAAGGGAGCACATTCCAGGCCAGGAGGCCAGCAGCAAGACCCTTCTCAGTAAAACGAGCAGGAGATCCTGAGCCCAAGTGTGGTAGAGCAGGCAAACACCAACACCAGGACTCCCCACATGCCTTAGCATAGTAGGGGAACCAACAGACTCCAACTCTGAGAACCACCAGATGCTTCAGCGTAGCCCTGGGCAAATAAGTAACCCCCAGTGGCCAGGTCTCCCTGTGCTTCAGTATTGCCCTGGGGAAACCCACTGGTCCTTAGCTTACATCAGACACCACCACTAGGATCAGCACTAGGTAAGCTGTCTAGCAACAGCCTCTAGTCTCTAGCAATAGCCTCTAGCAACTCTAGTCAGCCCACCCCTTCAGCACATCACCAGACTTGGGGGACCCCCATGGGCCTCAAGGAAACATCAGTGTAGCACCAGGTAAACAGCCAGGCCTGCAGCCACTAGTACAAGAAGCCTGAGACATTGCCCTTTCCACCCTGGGTGCAGAGTTCATATTTAAAAGTAAGGAAGATGGCCCCAAAATGAGCAAACAACAGCAACAACAACAAAAGAATCTGATCATAGAAAGTTATTGTGTGACAGGGATGAATAAAACACAAACTCAGAAGAGGGTAACAATGTCAAAACACCAATGGGTGAAACTCCAAAGTAATGCAAGAGAATTAAGGGGAAAAGAGAGTCAAAAGTTTGGAAAACTGCTCAAAAAGTAGAATTGACCAAATGGAAAAAGAGATGCAAAAATCCACTGATAAAAACAACTCCCTGAAAAGTAAAATTAGCCACAAATGGAAAAGAAAGTATAAAAGTTAATTTAAAAAAAAACCACCTAGGGGGTGGCTAGGTGTCACAGTGAATAGAGCATCAACCCTGGAGTGAGGAGGACCTGAGTTCAAATTTGGCCTCAGACACTTAGCATTTACTAGCCATGTGACCTTAGGCAAGTCACTTAACCCCAATATCCCTGATTTCTCCAAAAAGCAAAAACAATAACAACAACCAAAAAAAGCCTTAAAAGTGACAATTGGGCAAGTGGAAGCTAATGACTTGATGAAACATGAATAATCAATCAAACAAATTCAAAAGAATGGAAAAATGGAAGAAAATGTAAAACACCTCATGGGAAAAACAACTACCCTGGAAAAATAGTTCCAGGAGAGACAATATCAGGATCGTTAGACTACCTGAAAGCCATAATAGAAAGGAAGACGTGGACAGCATCTTTCAAGAAATTATCAAGGAAAACTGCCCTGATGTCCTGGAACAGAGGGCAAAATAGGCATTGAAAGAATGCACCAATCACCTCAGGAAAGAGAACCCAAAATAAAAACTCCAAGGGACATTATAGCCAAATTTCAGAACTATTAGGTCAAGGAAAAAAATACTACAAGTGGCCAGAAAAAAAAATCCAAATATCAGAAAGTAAAAATCAGGATTACACAGGACTTGGAAGCTGCAACATTAAAGGAACATGATATTCTTAAAGGCAAAGGAGCTAGGACTATAACCAAGAATTACCCAGCAAAACTAAGCATAATACATCAGGCATGAAAAATGACTATTTAATGAAATGGAAGCATTTCAAGTTTTCATAAGGAGAAGACCAGAACTAAACAAAAAATTTGACCTCTAATATCAAGACCCAAGAGAAGCATAAGCAGAATAAAAAGGGAAAAGAAAACATAAGGGATTCAATAGAGCTAAACTATTTACATCCTTGGGAAGATGATACTTATAATTCTTAAAAATTGTATCACTAAGAGTATAGTTAGAAAAAATATACATAGATTGAGGGTATGGGTAAAAGGTGAATTATATGGAATGACAAAAAATAAGGGATGAGAAAGAGAAGTATATTGGGTGCAGAAGGAAAGGAGAGGCAGAATGTGGTAAATTACTTCACATGAAAAGGCACAAAAGATATATTACAGTGGAGGGGAAGATGGGAAAGTGGATGACAAGCATTGTTTGAAACTTATTCTCATCAATATTGGATCAAAGAGGGAATCATATACACAATCAGTTGAATATAGAAATCTATTTTAAGTAACAGGGAAATAGAAGGAGAGGAGATCAAGTAAAATTATGTGTGTTGGAGTGGGAGGAGACTGACAGAAGGGACGGCAGATCCGGGGAGGTGGTGGACAGAAGTAAAACACTGGTAAGGAGGGAAACAGTGAAAGAAGAGAGAGGACAGAGAGGAGGAAGAATAAGATGGAGGGCAATATACAGGTACTAATCATAACTGTGAATGTGAAAAGGATGAACTCTCACATAAAACAGAAGTAGATAGCAGAATGAATCAAAAACCAGAATCCTACAATATGTTGTTTAGAAGAAACACACTTGAAGCAGAGAGACATACATGGAGTAAAGGTAAGGGGCTAGAGCAGAATCTATTATGCTTCAAGTGAATTTTTTAAAAAGCAGAGGTAGCAATCCTGATCTCAGACAAAGATAAGGAAGGAAACTACAGCTTGCTAAAAGGTACCATAGACAATGAAGCAATATCAATGTGAAATAAATATACACCAAATGGTATATAGCATCCAAATTCTTAAACGAGAAATTAAGTGAGTTACAGAAAGAAATAGATAACAAACCTATACTAGTTGGGGACCTCAACTGTCCCCTCTCAGAATTTCAAAAAAGAAAATAAGGAGGCAAATAGAATATTAGAAAAGTTAGATATGACAGACCTTTGGCATGACTTAGAAACAAATGGTGACACTATAAGCAAATTAGAAGAGCAAGAAATAGTCTATCTGTCAGATCTATGGGGAGGGGAAGAATTCACAACCAAACAAGAGATAGATCATTACAAAATGTAAAATAGATAGTCTTGATTACATTAAATTTAAAAGTTTTTGGACAAACAAAACCAGTTCAACCAAGATTAGAAGGAAAGCAGAAATCTAGGAAGCAACCTTTATAGCAAATGCTTATCATAAAGGCTTCATTTCTCAAATATATAGAGAACTGAGTAAAATTTACAAGACTATAAGTAAATCTCCACTTGATTAATGGTCAAAGGATATGAATAGGCAGTTTTAAGATGAAGAAATCAAAGCTATCTATAGGCATATGAAGAAGTGCTTTAAATCACTTTCAGTTAGAGAAGTGCACATTTAAAACTCTGAGGTACCACCTCACACCTATGAGATTAGCTAATATGAAAGAACAGAAAAGTGACAAATGTTGGAGATGATGCGGGGAAATTGGAACCCTAATGTACTGTTGGTGGAGTTGTGAAGTGATCCAGCCATTCTGGAGAGCAATTTGCAACTATGCCCAAAGGGCAACCAAACTATGGGTACCCTTTGATCCAGCAATACCACTACTAGGTCTGCATCCCATAGAGATTATGAAAAAAAGGAAATGATCTACATGTACGAAAATATTTATAGAAGCTCTTTTTTTGTGGTGACCAAGAAGTGGAAACTGAAGGGATACGCATGAATTGGGGAATGGATAAACAAAGCTGTGGTATATGAATGTAATAGAATACTATTATACAATAAAAAATGATGAACAGGCAGATTTCAGAAAAACCTGGAAAGATTGGTACAAACTATGCAAAGTGAAATGAGCAGAACCAGGAAAACATTGCACACAGTATCAGTGACATTGTGTGATTGTCAACTATGAATGACTCAGTTCTTTTCAGCAACACAATCATCCAAGACAGATACAAAGGACTCAAGAAGGAAAATGCTATCCATATCCAGATGAAGAACTGATGGACTCTGAAAGCAGAGAGAAGCATTTTTTCACTTGCTTTATTCTTTCTAGTGTTTTTTCTTTTGATATATTTCTTTCACAACTGTGACTAAAGTGAAACACTTTTACATGATAGCACATGTATAAACTCTGTCAGATTGCCTGCCATTTTCAAAACAGGGGAGGGCACAGAGGGAGAAGAATTTAGAACTCAAAATCTTGCACAAAAAATAAATGCTGAAATTTTTTTGTCCTGTAACTGGGGAAAAAAATAAAATACTATTCAATTTTTTAAAAAAGAATTCTTAAAAAGAAGGACATTGCTTGAAGATTTCTAGCAAGGGGGAAGCCACTTTTTCCCAAGGCAGCCTACTTCACTTTGACATAATTTTAAATAGTTAGGAAGGTTTTCCTTAATTAAACCTAAATCTGATTCTTGCAACTTCAACCTAGTTCTCTTAGTTATGCCCTCTGGGACCAAGAAGAGCAAGTTCAGTTCTTTTTTTCCCCATTTGACAGACCTTCAAAAATTGTAGAGACACTTACATTACCCCCACCATGTTTTCTCATACTAATTGTCCCTTGTTTCTTCAACTAAGTAACTAACCTTTAAGTGTCAAGATCTCAAGGTACCCCATTTCACTGAGTGTGATGATTTCCTCTGAACATTTTCCAACTTATTGAAATTATTTTTGAAGCAGAATATTTTAGATGTGGCCTGACCAGGGCAAGGTATCATTGGTGCTGCAGCTTTCCATTCCAGGACTCAGTACTTTTGTTAATTATGTAGTAGGTAAGGATTTTCCTTAAGAGCATTCACAAAGTGGATGGGATCCAGGTCCACATGAGATATATTAAAGAAGAGTTCTGAGATTAAAATCTGAAAGTTATTAGAAGAGGAGATGGGCAAAATCTACTTTCGAAGCTCACAAAATTTACCCAAAGATGAATTACTTCCCCAGAAAGGAGAATGCCATCTAGGAAACCCATGTCACATTTCTGATTTGTCTTCTGTTTATCTGCTTATTAAAATGAATCCAGGGGTGGCTAGGTGGTGCAGTGAGTAGAGCATTGGCTCTGGAGTCAGGAGGACCTCAGTTCAAATCCGGCCTCAGAGACTTAACACTTAGTAGCTGTATGACCTTGGACAAGTCACTTAACCCCAATTGTTCTGTCCTCCCCCCACCAAAATAAAATAAATCCAAAAACCATTTGCTGATTGATAATTCTTTTGTCACCAGTAGATAGTGAGAATTCTTTGGTACACTTCACACACAGTTCTGCCATACCCCTACCCTGGAGGAAAGAGGAGGAAAATACAGTTTAATTTTACCAAGATCCTTTCTATCTTAAGTTAAATGCTCCAGCAACAGCTATAGCAATCAACCTAACAACAAGACTATTCTGCCAAGAGCAAAATGAAACCCAAGTGTATGTGTACTCTGAGGACCTGAGACTAAAACGCTGGCAAAAAATAAAAAATAAATAACCAACCAAGACTATGAAAGTTAAAGCATTCAGGGCACAAGGGCAAAATAATAAATAGCCACATGTCTGAATGAAATTGTTTTCAAAAAATGTAAAATTTGTTTGGTCTTTCAAACTGGAGTGGGGAATACTTCATTTCATTTTTATTTTGTTTTGCTACAGTAAGGCTCAGAAGCTGCGCAAACTAACCACTATGAGCTTGAACATTTAGGTCACTACTGCAGCATGCTATTCCTAGGTCAAGGTTATAGACCTTCATACAGAAGTAAAAGGGATGTCACTTCCTTTTCTATTATAAATATTAGATTTTTATAAATGATTGGATAACTGCCTTTCCTTTTCACTATCCATCTATGTATTTGTGGTCATATAAAGATGGCTATTTTAAACACTGAATTCAGAAAGGACAAGAGTAATTGATTGGCATCTAGGTGGCAAAGTAGAAAAAGTGCTGAGCCTTGAAAGACTTGTCTTTGTAAGTTCAAATCTGGCCTTGGACATTAGCTATATGACCCTAGCCAAGTCACTTAACCTTATTTGCCTCAGTTCCTCAATCTGTAAAATGAGCTGGTAAAGGAAACAGCAAACCACTCAAGCATCTCTGCCAAGAAAACCCCAAATAGGGTCACAAAGAGTGAGACATAACTGAGCAATAACAACAAAAGATTAATTGATCCATTATCTTGCATATCTTTAGAGACTTTACAACTATAATTTTGATGCTCTAAGCCAGCGGTTCTCAACATGTGAGTTATGTTCAATTTGTAACAATGAAAATACATCCTGCATATCAGATATTTACATTACAATTCATAATAGTAGCAAAATTACAGTTATGAAGTAGCAACGAGAATAATTTTATGGTTGGGGGGGGTCACAACATGAGGAACTGTATTAAAGGGTCATGGCATTAGGAAGGTTGAGAACCACTGCTCTAAGCACTTTTTACATTGTCTTCAAAACTAATGTATTTTGTGGTCAAAATCCAAAACGTTGCCAATGTCGTTACCTATATTTAGGTCCAAGAAGACCTGAATTTAACTGCTACTTCAGATGCCAACTAGCTATGTGACCTGGGATCATGGAACCACTTAACCTCAGTTTACTCATCTCTAAAATGGGATAATAATCACACCTACTTCAAAGGACTGTTGTAACAATCAAATTATATAATATTTATTAAGTACTTTGAAAACCTTACTAATATAAATATTAGTTCCTATTAGTAGTATTATTAGTATTATACCAGGACAAGGTATCAAAATAAGGCTTTAACAGAGGATCCTTGTTATATTCCAGTAGACTAATAGTGATTTCAGCTGGTACAGATAGTGCAGGTAAGTTGCAGACTACTAGCTCTGGATTCTGGAAGACCTAGATTCAAATCCAGATGCAGATATTTACTAGCTGAATGACTATGGCCAAGTCACTTTACCTCTGTCTGCCTGTTTTCTCTTCTACAAAATGGGTATAATAGCAAAATGGGTATAATAGCACCTGCCGTCTTGTGACTTTATTATTGCATATTATTATTATATATGCAGGTATTAGATTATATTTGCAAAGTATTTTGCAAACTTTAAAGTACTATAGAAATTCTATCTATTGACTGTTATTTCAGATGCTATCTATTGACTTATTTCAGTGGAAAGAGCAGGGCATTTGAATTCAGAGGACATGTATTTAAATCCTAGCTCTTCTCTGTACTACCTATATGACTTTGGGCCAGTCGTTTGCTTTGTCTGGGCTTTTCTTCCCTTCCCTCTTCTGTAGAATGAAGTAGCTGAACCAGATGACCTCTAAGATCCTTTCTAGTGGAATCCTATGATAAATGATGTAGGTAATCCCCTCCAACAATGCAGATTAAAATTCATCCATGCCTGCCCATCCTCTGGGATTTTCATCCTTATTCATATCCAAATGTGATTTTAAAAAATCTGAAGAGAAGACCTCTGCCAACCCCTTTTGATTCAATGCTGTTCAACCAATTCAAAGCATTACTAGCAGTTTCCTCAAGAGTATAATATACGATAGCTGCCAAGACTTCCTTTTGCAATTACAGAAAGGATAGATACTTGGGTGAACCATATTTCAGCATTGCAGAAATATAAAAAATGAGCTGCTACAAATGACCCAAGAGAAATGAGTAGCAATAAGACATCACTGTCATCTGTATACTGATTTGTGATGAATTTCCAAAAGGCCTAATGGTACAATGCGGTGATAGATTATGTATTCCTGAAAGTTAATAAGTACAAGTTGCCAGCATGGAAAGGTTTAATGGGAAAAGTAAGTGATCACTGATAATATAAATAAGTAACTTCACTAATATATTCAGACTTTGCTGTGCGTGTACTTTGTTGTGGAATTCTGTGATAAAAAAATTAAATGAAAAGAGTTGCTGAGACATTAAAAGGCAGAATAGCATACATGTGCAGAACTGAGGGTCTTTTACGCATGCTGATTTATCTGTTAGTAAAATGGCACTGTTTTCACAGAGTAGAAGGAATATGACAATGCACACCTTTTAGAGGTGAGCAATTGGTTTGAAGCCTCTAAAGCAAATGTTCAGAGAGTCCCAAAGAGGTTATCTGAGTGCAAACAAACTTGCTGGTTGTTCTCACCTGGATTGTATGCATGATACATCAGAAATAAATGACTTTGATATAGGTACAAACCATCAGTTAGTCAATAAAGATTTAGTAAATGCCCACTATGCACCAGGCCACTGTGCTAAAGTGCTAAGCAGATGCCAGAAAGCAATGATGATAGCAATGTGAACAGAAAGAACAAAAAAGTGAGAGAAAAATAAAAGAAAACCGGAAACTATAATCATGATGACCAAATTGATGCACAGACAGAAAGGAGATAATGTACCTCAATGCTTTCTTTGCAGAGTTGAAGGACTACAGGTATGGCTGTCACACAGTCAGGTGGCCAGTCTACTGCTGGCACAGTAGAGTGCCAGCACCAGAGTCAGGAAGACTCTTTTTCCTGAGTTCAAATCTGACCATAGACACTTACTAGCTATGTGACCCTGGACAAGTCACTTACTTCTGCCTCAGTTTCTTAATCTGTAGAATGAGCTTCCTCTAGGAAGAAATGGTAAACCACTCTGGTATCTTTGCCAAGAAATAGAGTCACAGATACACTGAAACAACTGAACAAGAACAGCAATGGCATCAGAGGGCTGGTTTTCAAGATATGAATTAACAACTGGTAAAGTTGAAGGATTGCACAGAGCTTTACATATGTTCTCTTAGGGAGAAACAGTATCATCATACTTATTTTATGGATAAGAAAACAGAAGCTAAGAGAGTCTAGAGACAAAGTCCTACACTGGCAAGGTGCCTTGAAGGTCGTCTAATCCAGAACCCTCACTTTATAGGTAAGGACACTGAGGTCCAGTATGGGGTTAAGGGGCTCCCTCAAGGTTAATCAACCAACAGCCATTTATTAAGCATATACTATGCTCCAAGTATAGTTACACAAGTAGTATGTGGACAAGTCATGTTTTAAATCCAGGTCCTCCAATTCTGCAGTCAGCATTCATTCCTTTTACCATATTACTTCTCTGTGAAGGAGTAGCAAAGGGGCTGTGTTTATGATGATTCTGGAAGCAACCATACTAATTAAATATAAAATATCACTTAAATATAAACCTAAAATACTGGAATAATCTGCTTGTGCCTGATCAAAATAACCTGGGAATCCACATAAAGGGAACTTATGAGAATTGTCGACCATGTTCTAAAGCAGTGGTTCTCAACCTTCCTAATGCTGTGACCCTTTAATACTCGTATGTGGGTGTATCTGCATGTGGGCCAACCTGCCTGGAGATAGATAAAGGAGCGGTGTCTTGGTTCCCAAGACCATCGGCAATATGTGTTTTCCAATGGTCTTAGGTGACTCCTGTGACCCCTGTGAAAGGGTCATTTGATCCCCAAAGGGGCCGCGACCCAAAGGTTGAGAACTGCTATTCTAAAGGGACATATAGGAATCTATAGTAACCAGAGGGCCTTTATTTTGATGAGAAACTATCAGCTGGATCCCCTCCTATATCAACATTTAGATAATATGGAGAAATGTTTGCTCATGTCCTAAATGCTGGCTATATTTCAAGTCGCCAGTTTTATATCATCTTGCCAAAATCAAATTTCTCTGCAGCAGTTTCTGTTTTGTTTTTGTTCTTTTTTTCTCCAGCATCATAAAAAAAAGACTTGAGGTTAGAGCTGGCTTCAAATGAGCTGCGTGACCCTGGACAAGCCACTTAATCTCCACCTACCTCAGTTTCCTTAACTGTAAAAATAGCACCAATAATGGCACCCACCTCACAGGCTTGTAGTGAGTGTCAAAGGAGATAACATTTGTTAAGCACTTCAGCATAGTGCCTGGCACATACTAGGCACTTTATAAATGCTTGTCCCTTCCCCTCTTGCCATAAACATTACTTTTTCCTACACCTGATTAAATGCTATTTCACTTTGGCCATGCAACAAACAAAGCCTTCTCCTGAATGCCACTTTATTTCCAAATGGGTGTTTCAATCTGTAAGACTTCCCTCCTACAAATACTGCAAAAAAATGTCTCTAATACTTATGCAAACTACTATCCTGCATTGTAGAAATAACCATAATAAATAAATATATAATATTACTTAAGTATAAATATAAATTATTAGAATAACCTGGGAATCCATGTATGTATGCATTGTATGGTGTGGTACTTGGTCTTGGTGCTCACTGGAATACACTCCTACCTCATTTATCTTGATCCCAGCAGTTACTGGGATGGTACAAGTGTAGCTCTAGAGCCATGAGAGATCTTTTTGCCCAGCTCTTTCATTTTATAGTTGAGGAAATTGAAGTCCTACCAGTTGAGTGATTTGTACAAGGTCATACAAGGATTAACAGGCAGAGCAGGATTTGAACTCATGTTCTCTGACATTAGAATTTCTGTTTCTATATTCTTACTTTTTTCCCTTGAAATTACTTTTCAAAAGTTTTGTAAATACTTTGAACATATAGATGTTGAATTCTTCCAAGAAGAATGCAAGTTTATCAATACCATTTTGTATTTGTATCCCCTTTCCCTTTTATGAAGCTGATGCTTAATAAATTATTTTGTAATGAATTAAATTGAATTTGAATAGACATTCAGTGAAAGTTCAGCATCCCACAATGGTCATTCTTTTAGAAGTCAGTAAATAGAATGCTGAACTTGGAGTCAGAAAGACCTGAGTTGCAACCCTGACTCAGACATTTGTTGATAGTATGAGCCTGGCCAAATTGTTTGGCCTTTCTTAGCTTCCATTGTCTAATCTGTATAATGAGTATGATAATACTATTTATTCCTTTGGGTTATTTGGATGATCAAATGAGGTTGCCTATATAAAGCTCTTTGGAGTCCATGAAGCGCAATATAAATGCTAGCTATTATGATTGTCATCGGTATTGTTGTCGTTGTCACTACTAGCTTTCCCTTAGCACTCTTGTTACTGTATCATTGTTGTTCCTCAATGCCTTGTTTTCCGGATGAAGTAGAGACACATTCATTGCTCTGCTTCCTATTAAAAAAAATTTGCAGAGATTAGAGATATGGTTTGAGTCCCTGTAGGGGACCATTTCCAAAATCCCCAGGGCATATAGCCCAGAAAGAACATCTTTAAACCCAAGTACCTTAAATGAATGAATAATTTGAAGTGGCCACTTAGCTTTTAGCTGAATTCACTGATAAGCTGCCCAGTGCATTTCTGAGTTCTAGTCTCCTCTTATTCATTTCAGATGATGTGCATTATTTAATATGGGCAAAATATTCTTAGCCACTCCATTCATTTCCTATTTGCTTCTTGACAGAGTATGAATGGTTATAATGGGAATTGATGGGAATTTGGGATTAGTCCTTTTCTGGATCCTAACAAAAAACCAAAAACTCATAGAAATTCAAGAATAAACTTTTCTTAGATTTTCCCCTCCATTCCATACTCTATAATATGTACCCGTACAGCCTGCCCCACCATTCTACCCCTTGTACTATACGTATACTACTTCACAAGGAGGGCAAAGCAATTTGGTTTGGAAAAGGGAAAAATTAGATTTGTAATGAGAAGACTCAGTTCTAACCCTGACTTTCACATGTATCAACTCTTTGCTCTTTAAAAAGTTATTTAAACAGGGTAGCTAGGGGGTGATGTGAATAGAGCCCTGGCCCTGGAGTCAGGAGAATCTGAGTTCAAATCCAGCCTCAGACATTTAACACTTACTAGCCCTATGACCTTCAGCAAGTCACTTAACTCCAGTTGCCCTGCCTTCTCCCTCCAAAAAGCAAAAGAAAAAAAGGAAAAGAAAAGTTTTTAACCTCCTAAGGGCTTAATGCGCTCACTTTTAAAATGAGAGATTTTTACTTCATCTTTAAGTTACTTTCCAATTGCCTTAGGTGGTGAGCTCCCTAACAGTGGAGTTTTCTCAGTGGAGGCTGGATGACTTCTTGTACAAAACAGGTATTTATTTATAGAAGGGTTTCATGTTCAGATAGTTGTTGTTCAGTCATGTCTGACTCTTCATGACCCCTTTTGGGGTTTTCTTGGCAAAGACACTGGAATAGTTTTCCTTTTCCTTCTCCAGCTCATTTTATAGCTCAGGAAACTGAGGCAAAAGGGGTTAAATGACTTGCCCAGGGTCACACAGCTAATAAGTAACTGAGGCCAGATTTGAACACAGGGAGATGAGTCTTCCTGACTCTGAGTCTGGTATTCTATCCACTGCACCACTTAGCTGACCTGTTTTTGGATATAGTTTAGACTAAATGCTCTGTTAAGATCCTTTCCAATGACAGGATTTCTGTCTATGAAAAAGGTTAATCAAGGAGATTTTTTTCTCTCTTATAGCTGTGGAATGTTCGTTCTTCAGTAGAGGGGAGAATGCTGCTCAGGCTTTGTCCAAAATGAAAAATAAATAAAATATCTCCTAATTCTTTTCCAGAATTATTTGAATACATTTTGAATTTCAAATGAATAATCTTTGCTTTTCTTACTAAGGCTCGTCAAAGCATAAAATATACATTATATTGTGTAGAGAATATAAAGGACTTGGGGCGTTTTTGTTTTGTGACCATTGGCTACTGATGCTACCAAACTCTTTTGGTATCTGTGGAGAAGTGGGATGGCTGATCTACTTTGTCGATTGTCAGTTGTCAGGTTTGTTTTTAGTCTTGGAAGTATATACATTTTAGGAAATAAACCAGCAAGTGAAAACAGTTGGCATTGTGGGTGATGTCAATAGGAAGGCTACAACGGCAATCCTATTTATAAGGTTCATTTACTTGGAGTGTTAATATCACGACTTTACTCTCTTAATCACTCTTATCTGAGTGAACAACAATCTAATAAGGACACAAAAGATGGTACTTATGCTATGTCTAGAGAGGTCGTGTGATGGAGTAGAGTGTTGGACGTACAATTGAGAAGATCTGGATTCCAACCTAGCCTCTGTCACTTACAACCCATAGGAACATAAACAAATCACTTCACCTGTTTGAGGGTCAGGAAGCTTTCTAAGGCTGTTGCTGCTGCTGCTGCTTCTGCTACTGCTGCTCCTGATGATGATGATGATGATGATGATGATGAGTGCTTTAAGGTTTTTAAAGTGCTTAATAAATATTTCATTTTATCCTCATAACAACCTTGAAAGATAGATGCTATTTTAATTCCCATTTTAGAAATAAAGAAACTGACACACAGAGAAGTTAAATGACTCACCAGGGTCACAAAACTGTTAAGAACCTGAGGCTGGATTTGAACTCATCTTCCTAACTCTGGGTCCAGCGCTCTAGCCACTGCTCCACCTATAAAGTAGAGATGGGTTGGGATGGTGATCTAAAAATGATGGAGACCATTCACACCTGGATGAAAATGCAGGTTTCTGAATTGCTGGCATAAATGCAGTCTAGGAGCACCAGGCTGGGTCCGAGGATTCCCAGAACTTTGGTGGTGAAATGGAAAGAGCGGTGGTCACAGAATCAGAGGACATGAGTTTAAACTCCTCTTCAACCACTCAATACCTGTGTAACTCTGAGCCAGTCACTTGACTTCTTTAGCTTCGTATTTCTTTATCTGTAAAATGAGGGGGGTTGATGAGATGGTTTATTTTTTTAATCATTTTTAATTAATAAAATCTATTTTACCTCCCTCCCTTCTCTGATTTTAAAAACAAAGAAAAAAATTAAATCCTTGTAACAAATCCACATACTCAATAAAAGCAATGGCAGTGTCTTCAACGTCTGAGTTTAAAGCCCTCCTTAGCCTCCTGGGCAAGTTACCACAGCTCTCTGGGCCTCAGTTTCCAGATATGTAAAATGAGGGAGTTGGACTAGATGTGGTTGTCATAACAACCTCAGTGGTTCTACTGTGAAGAAGGAGAGTATAAAATAGGATGAGTTCAAAATTTCAGATAGAATAATAATAGCATATTTATGTAATGTGGTTTTATTTTAAGCAGTTTGCACACAGTGTCATATTTCATCTTCCCAACAACCTTTCTGAAAGGGAAACAAAATGGAAATATTATTATTCTCATTTTTTAGGTAAGGAAGTTTAAGAGGCAGACCCAAATGTCACAGTCAGCTAGTGATGGATGTAGGAGCCAAATCCTGGGCATATGGCTCCAAGTCCAATGTTCTCTCTGCTGTAGTTTGCCACCCATAGTATTGATGGAGACTTCTTCCTGGTCAAAACCTTGACTGAGCCCAGACCTGTCAGACTCCCACACTGATTTTCAAGTCACTGTAACAAGAAGAGAAGCCTTCACTGATTGGTGGGCCCTGAACAAATCAAAAAGTTTTTATCAAAAAAGCATTTACTCTGTATTAGTTGACTTACTTTTCAAAGATCACAATGTTTATTAGAAAATGAGCACTGTACTTGTTTTCCTCTAAGATATCTAAATATGGGGTTAACTGCGCATAACATAATAGGTAAATCCTAGCGTATTCCATAGGCAAGCCCTGGTGTAAGAAAACCAAGCAAGCAACTGATAAAGTAACAATTAAGTATGTACTTTAAAAAAGGGTCAAGTGCTGTGCTGGGTCCTAAGACATGAATGTAAAAGTAAGGCTGTCTTTGCCCTTAAATATCTTACATTCTGTTGAAAGACACAAGGCAGCTCAGTGGTACAGTAGATAGAGTTCTGGGTCTGGAGGCAGGAAGGCTTATCTTCCTGAGTTCAAATCTGGCGTCAGACACTTCCTTACTGTGTGACCCTGGGCAAATCATTTACTCTTGTTTGTCTCAGTTTCCTCATCTGTAAAATTAACTGGAGAAGGAAAAGGCAAACCACTCCAGTATCTTTGCCAAGAAAACCACAATGGGGTCATGTAGATTCAGACATGACTGAAATGACCAGACAACTAAAGGATGCAGTTTGTTCACAGATAAATAGATCCAAGATATATAAAAACAAACACAGTGGAGGTTTCTTGGAAGGCATGGACTTGAGAATTAATAATTGGGAGAATCAAGAAATCTCCCTGAAAAAAGATGGCACTTGACCTGAGCCTTGCTAGGTGTTTCAAGAGGCAGAGATGAGGAGAGAAAGGTTTTTCCCATGGATGACAGACTGTTAGTGATAATCACAGAAACACAGGATGAAATGTTTATAGCTGTGGAATGGACCAGTTTAACTGGAGTGTAGACTATGTTGTAAGAAGAGCACGTATAATAAAACTGCAAAGATAAAGTGGAATCTGACCATGCTGGACTCTAAATACCAAAAGAGAAGTTTGATTTTTTTTTCCCTAAAAGTTAAGGGAGTCACTGAATCATCTTGAGCAGAGTAGTGACATGGCCATATTGAACTTTACAAATAATATGGTAGCTTTGTACAATATGCTTTGGAAAGATGATATACTGAATTCAAGGAGACCAATTAGGAGGCTGTTATATTTTCTAGGGAAGAAGTGATGAGGATATACAGTAGGGTGGTGGTAAGATGAGTTAAGGAGAAGAGGACAGATGAAATGGATGTTAAGTAGAAGAATCCACAAGTCTTAGCAACTAGTTGGATTATTGGGGAGGGTGATAAGAGCACATACAATCCAAACAAGTGAGGTCTACAGAAAGATCCATCACAGGGTTCCTTTAAACAGAGCATCCTCCTAATGCATTAGAAATATATTGTGATTATTTTTAAATATGCAACTTATTTTGGCAAATGATTATCACATAAAACAAGGCACACTTATATTTTAAAACCCTGAGAAACTATTCTCCTTCTGTCCTCTCCCATTAATGACTGATGTTAGAGAAATATATTTATAACCAGAATTAAACTATGTATTTGAGGATTTGGTTTAACAAAGAGCTTAAAGCAAGAACTAAGGTAAAAAAAGGCAATACACTTTTTCTAATATTCTAACCACCAGCAGGAGAAAGATCATAAGTTTCAACTTTAGCCAAAACTTTGATTCTAACCCGTGAATTTTCTTTAATTTTTTTCATAATCTAAGGCAGTGGTTCTCAACCTTCCTAATGCTGCCACCCTTTAATACAGTTCCTCATTTGTGGTGATTCCCCAACCATAAATTTTTTGTTGCTACTTCATAACTGTAAGTTTCCAATGTTATGAATTGTAATGTAAATATCTGATATGCAGGATGTATTTTCATTGTTACAAATTGAACATAACCCACAAGTTGAGAACTGCTGATTTAAGGCATTATAATACAAAAGAAAGGGTACTGGGTTTAGAGGACCAGGGTTTAAATCTTAACTTGACTTGATTTTTTTTAATTTGACCGAATCACTTACTTTGTCATTTAAAATAAGGGGGTTGAACTAGATGACCCTGAAGGTGACTCCTAGCTGTAAATCCATGACCCCATGATTATATGATTCAGGGACTAGGAATCAGAAGGACTCATTCTAGTTCTGGCTCCACTAGGTGGTACTGCACCTGGAGTCAGGAAAACCTGAGTTCAAATTCAACCTCAGACACTCACTAGCTGTGTGATCCTGGTCAAGTCATTTAACCTCTTTTTGCCCCCAGTTGTTGTTTTTTTTTATCTATAAAATGGCCATCATAATAGCACCTACTTCCCAGGGTTGTTATGAGTATCCTATGAGATAATATTTGTAAAGCATTTCTTAGCACAGTGCCTGGCACCATTGTAGGCATTATATTATTGTTAGTGGTTATTATAATCGACTTCCTGTGTGACCTAAGGCAAGTCATTTCCCCAGTCTAGATTTCATGTCCTTCTCTGTATGTGGTGAATTTAGCTAGATTTTTCTCCAAGTTCACCTCCAATTCTAAAATTCCATGGTTTTTAGTGTACTTTATGAGGATTTTAAAAAGAAAAACTCAATTGAAATTGGGTAGGAACTGGGAAGGATATATGAACAGTAAGAAGCATCATAGAGAGAACTAAACACTTTTTTATTAGTGGTCAACAGTGCCCAAAGGTTAAAAGAAACAAAGATCTTCTACTCTCTGCCATCTGCTCCCAGGCTTGTGTAACCAGACAATTTTAACAGAGCTATCACAAAGGAGGGGGGAGGAAAGAATTATAGAGTGTCCATCAAGCCTGATAAATGCTCATAGTTCAATGTGGTCTTTCTTTATACTCTTATCAAGATCTACAAATACCTGAGTCCCTCTTATGACACGTTGATTGCCTTCTTGAGGAAATAGTTGGTGAACAATGATTCATTTTCACCTTTGAGCCTCTTAAGAAAAGTGGGTCGCATTCTTTCTGGGGGAACCCAAATTACAGAAGATCAGACCTCCGGTTGAATACAACTGAAAGCTATCAAAAGTACATGTGTAGAAATTCTTCCAAAAGGCTTCTTTGTACTTTGAATGTCAAATTGGAAATGGACAGGCTCAATCTCATCTCACCACTGTAATTTTGCTCTTGTAAAAGGTGTGCTTTTCTTCTTCTTATAGTTAACATTTGACGTATTTCTTCAATATCTTCTTGACTCTTGAGATAAGTGAATCAGAAGGGTAAAAGAAACTATGGTTCCTCTTTATTCTACCTGCCAGTGGTTATGTGGTAAAGTGGGAAGAATGTTGGATCAAGAGGCAGATGTGGACTGAGTCATTAGCTAGCTAAATGACCTTATGTAGAGGTTGTTTCTTTGGACCTCTCTTTCTTCCTCTGTAAAACAAGTGGGTTGGAGAAGGTGATGGCCAAGGCCCTACATCATATAAGCAGATCATCTTTCTTGGTGGTAAATTTAGATTTTAGTAAGTCAGGGTTCTTAAACTGGAACCAACATTGGGATTTTCACATCATTTTATGTGGAATTTATCACAATATTTAGAAAGCTCTTAGTAAAATAGCCCAATACTTATTTTTTAAATTTACTTCCATTTCTAACATTCAATAATCTCTGTACTTTGAATGACTGAGGCTCAGACTTTTCAATTCCTCTAGTGAATCATGTACTTTCAGAGACAATTGTTGAAACCCTAGTCCCTAGATACAGGAATTATAGCTGAGAAGAAAAGTTAGAGATATAGTCCAATACCCTCATTTTATTTTTAAGTTTTATTGATAGGAAATAGGGACTAGACCAGGGCAGGTAGGTAGTGCAGTGAAAAGAGAGCCAGACCTGGAGTCAGGAAGACCTGAGTTTCAAACTGGCCTCAAATACTAGCTGTGTGATGGTGGGCAAGTGACTTAACCCTATTTGTCTCACTTTTCTCATCTGTATAATGAATTGGAGAAGGAAATGGCAAGCCACTCCAGTATGTTTGCCAAGAAAACCCCAAATGGGATTGTGAGGGATAATTTATAGTGAAATTTCCCCATTATGAAAAATCAAATCTAGAATGGCTTTAGTATTCACTAGGCCTAGATTTAGAAGTCAGCTGACCTTCCAGCAATATGGGGCTTAGAGCAATGGAGACCCTCCCCAGTGCCTCTTCAGCATAAGATATGCCAAATAAGGTTAAGACTGCTTTCATTGGACACCCACAGAGATTCCCGTGCTTAGGTTGTGGGTCAGCCTGAAGGCCAGTGCGGGGGGGAGGTTCTGCATAAGAAGATTATATAACCATGAGCTGGCTTCTCCCTGTTACTCTCTCCCTGCAGATGCCATGTGGGCAACAGGGGCAGAGTCCTTTCTCATGAGAAAGAATAAAGACCTTTTCTGACCTCAGATTCAGACTCTGAACTCTTTCGTCTCACACAGGATCATGAAGAGTTGGACATTACAACAACAACAAAAAAGGACTAGACTTATGATTTCTTTGGTAAAGGGAACCCACGGCAAGGATTTCCCTCTACCAATGCATGTAGGTACCTTCTCTGCAATTTAAATATTTAGAGAATTGTTTAAAACGTTGAAAGTTTGAGTGATTTTCCCAGAACCATTATGTGTCAAAAGTAAGACTTAAATTCAATCATTCCAAACCTCAAGGTTGGCTTTCCGACAGTAGTCATTTCTGAAATATCCTCTGCACCTTCAAAATGAATCTTTCTTATAATAAAAGAGAACATTTAGTAAAAATACCGAATACAATGACCAAATCTGACAATGTATACCTCATTCTGCCCTCACCTCTCTGAAGGGCATAGGAACTTAAGTGTCATTACATATTATCTAGGATTGCTATCAGTTTTCAGTTGCTAAGCATTTGGCTTTCCCTTACGTTGTAGTAGCCTCTCTCTATTGAATCCTTTTGACTCTTTCTTTTTATCTTATTCTGTATCATACAACTTATACAAAGCTTCCAAGATTCTCTCAGCTTTCATATTTGTCATCCCTTTCTGTATAGTAACATTCCATTATATTCACATACCACATATTTGGGCACTCACTTTGTTTCCAGTTTTTTGCCATCATAAAAATTGCTGTTATGAATACTGTCATATATGTATTTATACTTATATATTATATTACATTATATTATATCATACTGTATTATATTTATTATTTTATATTTATTATATTATATATAACATTCTCATATATATGTATATATGCCATTTTTCTGTCTTTGTACATACAATACTCACAGTTCATAGTTTTCCTGTGTATTCACATATGTAATTTCCCATGCCACTTGAAGACCATCCATTCCCACTTTTGCCATCTTTATTATTTGGCAGTAACCCTCTCATTTTAGAGAAACTGAGACCAAGAAGGAAGCAGTTTGCTCAATGGCATATGAGTAATAAATCAGAGCTGGAATTTGAATCCAGCTGTTACCACTCTGAATCCAGCTCTCTTTCCACTATTCTTGAGCTACTCTTCAAAGTGAGTATTTACAGAAATAGAAAATACACTGATTCCTAATCAGTAGGCTTTACCTAGAAAATGTATTTGTATCTTTGGCATAAGCCAGATGACAAAGAATAAAATGAGATGATGTATGTAAAGTGCTTTGTAGCTTTAAAAAACTATAAAAATGCTAACTATTATTATTAATATCCAAATGCTACCTTTAGCTTTCATTTTTCTGGTACACAAAAAGGCGATTAGACATTTGTGATGAATGTTGAAAAGCCCTCGTTGCAGGCCAAAAGCATTGTATCTTTGGGATGTTTCTGTTTGTGTGCACACGTCCACAGTAATCAGAAAAATCATCTTCCCTGAAACACAGAGACATCCGAATGACAGACACTCACTGAAAACAAGAGGACAGTAAAGTCAAGAAAATGGTTTTGAATACTGTGAATGTTATTATTCAGTGCAAGTATCCCATTGTGTGTTCCTACCTACATTTGTATCAGATTAACATAACCATTTATCTGATTCTCCCCACACTTGGAAAGGCGTCACATCCCATAGCAATAGTAATTTAATCAAGGAAAAACCTAATCATATCAATAGAAAATGAACTTTGAGGCTTTGCTTTTAGTCCCAACGTACCTGTGGCCAGTGTGATACAGAGGAAAGAGCATTGGGTCTGGATTCAGAATACTTGGTCTTAAATTCTACCACTAAAAAGCTATGTTACTTGGACAAATCAGTTAACCTTTCTGCACCATGGCTGCTGATGGGCCTTCGAATTCTAGATCTATGATTTGTTGTTGTTGTTGAGTTGTTTTTCTGTCATGTCCAATTTTTGTGCCCCCATTGAGGATTTTCATGGAAAAGATACTGGGATGGTTTGTCTTCTTCTCCTTTTTTCCCCTCCAGCTCATTTTGCAGATGAGAAGACCTAGGCAAACAGGATTAAGTCACTTGCTCAGGGTCACATAGCTAATAAGTGTCTGAGGATGGATCCAGAGCTCTGTGCACTATGGCGCCACCTAGCTGCCCAGATCTATAGCAGTGAAGTCATTTTGGAAGCTGCACTATCATTCTTTAACTAAACTGTTTTGGGTTGTTTTTTTTTAATTTAGTAAACAAACAAATAAAAGGTAGTGTTTACTCCAGAAGTCCTGCTTGGCTTCCTTTAGCTCTCTTCTGGTGAAGGGCTACATAATATTGAAAAGTATCTGGCACAGAAGTCAAGAGTAAGGAGATATGAAGTCTAATGCTCTCTGAGGAGAACTCAGACTTCACAATGCAATCTAATCTAGCAGGCAGGAGCTGTCAAAATGATAAATATGTTCATCTTTAATAATGGTTTACATACCAGGGCAGGAAGAAAAGGGGGGGAGAGAGGAAGAGAGAGGGAGGGTGAGAGAGGAAGAGAGAGGGAGGGTGAGAGAGAGAGACAGAGAGAGAGACAGAGAGACAGAGAGAGAGAGAGAGGGAGAGAGAGAGAGACAGAGAGAGAGACAGAGAGACAGAG
>JAQQSW010000041.1:46624-87808 GCA_028646575.1 Pseudocheirus occidentalis | reverse complement strand
TGACAGCTCCTGCCTGCTAGATTAGATTGCATTGTGAAGTCTGAGTTCTCCTCAGAGAGCATTAGACTTCATATCTCCTTACTCTTGACTTCTGTGCCAGATACTTTTCAATATTATGTAGCCCTTCACCAGAAGAGAGCTAAAGGAAGCCAAGCAGGACTTCTGGAGTAAACACTACCTTTTATTTGTTTGTTTACTAAATTAAAAAAAAACAACCCAAAACAGTTTAGTTAAAGAATGATAGTGCAGCTTCCAAAATGACTTCACTGCTATAGATCTGGGCAGCTAGGTGGCGCCATAGTGCACAGAGCTCTGGATCCATCCTCAGACACTTATTAGCTATGTGACCCTGAGCAAGTGACTTAATCCTGTTTGCCTAGGTCTTCTCATCTGCAAAATGAGCTGGAGGGGAAAAAAGGAGAAGAAGACAAACCATCCCAGTATCTTTTCCATGAAAATCCTCAATGGGGGCACAAAAATTGGACATGACAGAAAAACAACTCAACAACAACAACAAATCATAGATCTAGAATTCGAAGGCCCATCAGCAGCCATGGTGCAGAAAGGTTAACTGATTTGTCCAAGTAACATAGCTTTTTAGTGGTAGAATTTAAGACCAAGTATTCTGAATCCAGACCCAATGCTCTTTCCTCTGTATCACACTGGCCACAGGTACGTTGGGACTAAAAGCAAAGCCTCAAAGTTCATTTTCTATTGATATGATTAGGTTTTTCCTTGATTAAATTACTATTGCTATGGGATGTGACGCCTTTCCAAGTGTGGGGAGAATCAGATAAATGGTTATGTTAATCTGATACAAATGTAGGTAGGAACACACAATGGGATACTTGCACTGAATAATAACATTCACAGTATTCAAAACCATTTTCTTGACTTTACTGTCCTCTTGTTTTCAGTGAGTGTCTGTCATTCGGATGTCTCTGTGTTTCAGGGAAGATGATTTTTCTGATTACTGTGGACGTGTGCACACAAACAGAAACATCCCAAAGATACAATGCTTTTGGCCTGCAACGAGGGCTTTTCAACATTCATCACAAATGTCTAATCGCCTTTTTGTGTACCAGAAAAATGAAAGCTAAAGGTAGCATTTGGATATTAATAATAATAGTTAGCATTTTTATAGTTTTTTAAAGCTACAAAGCACTTTACATACATCATCTCATTTTATTCTTTGTCATCTGGCTTATGCCAAAGATACAAATACATTTTCTAGGTAAAGCCTACTGATTAGGAATCAGTGTATTTTCTATTTCTGTAAATACTCACTTTGAAGAGTAGCTCAAGAATAGTGGAAAGAGAGCTGGATTCAGAGTGGTAACAGCTGGATTCAAATTCCAGCTCTGATTTATTACTCATATGCCATTGAGCAAACTGCTTCCTTCTTGGTCTCAGTTTCTCTAAAATGAGAGGGTTACTGCCAAATAATAAAGATGGCAAAAGTGGGAATGGATGGTCTTCAAGTGGCATGGGAAATTACATATGTGAATACACAGGAAAACTATGAACTGTGAGTATTGTATGTACAAAGACAGAAAAATGGCATATATACATATATATGAGAATGTTATATATAATATAATAAATATAAAATAATAAATATAATACAGTATGATATAATATAATGTAATATAATATATAAGTATAAATACATATATGACAGTATTCATAACAGCAATTTTTATGATGGCAAAAAACTGGAAACAAAGTGAGTGCCCAAATATGTGGTATGTGAATATAATGGAATGTTACTATACAGAAAGGGATGACAAATATGAAAGCTGAGAGAATCTTGGAAGCTTTGTATAAGTTGTATGATACAGAATAAGATAAAAAGAAAGAGTCAAAAGGATTCAATAGAGAGAGGCTACTACAACGTAAGGGAAAGCCAAATGCTTAGCAACTGAAAACTGATAGCAATCCTAGATAATATGTAATGACACTTAAGTTCCTATGCCCTTCAGAGAGGTGAGGGCAGAATGAGGTATACATTGTCAGATTTGGTCATTGTATTCGGTATTTTTACTAAATGTTCTCTTTTATTATAAGAAAGATTCATTTTGAAGGTGCAGAGGATATTTCAGAAATGACTACTGTCGGAAAGCCAACCTTGAGGTTTGGAATGATTGAATTTAAGTCTTACTTTTGACACATAATGGTTCTGGGAAAATCACTCAAACTTTCAACGTTTTAAACAATTCTCTAAATATTTAAATTGCAGAGAAGGTACCTACATGCATTGGTAGAGGGAAATCCTTGCCGTGGGTTCCCTTTACCAAAGAAATCATAAGTCTAGTCCTTTTTTGTTGTTGTTGTAATGTCCAACTCTTCATGATCCTGTGTGAGACGAAAGAGTTCAGAGTCTGAATCTGAGGTCAGAAAAGGTCTTTATTCTTTCTCATGAGAAAGGACTCTGCCCCTGTTGCCCACATGGCATCTGCAGGGAGAGAGTAACAGGGAGAAGCCAGCTCATGGTTATATAATCTTCTTATGCAGAACCTCCCCCCCGCACTGGCCTTCAGGCTGACCCACAACCTAAGCACGGGAATCTCTGTGGGTGTCCAATGAAAGCAGTCTTAACCTTATTTGGCATATCTTATGCTGAAGAGGCACTGGGGAGGGTCTCCATTGCTCTAAGCCCCATATTGCTGGAAGGTCAGCTGACTTCTAAATCTAGGCCTAGTGAATACTAAAGCCATTCTAGATTTGATTTTTCATAATGGGGAAATTTCACTATAAATTATCCCTCACAATCCCATTTGGGGTTTTCTTGGCAAACATACTGGAGTGGCTTGCCATTTCCTTCTCCAATTCATTATACAGATGAGAAAAGTGAGACAAATAGGGTTAAGTCACTTGCCCACCATCACACAGCTAGTATTTGAGGCCAGTTTGAAACTCAGGTCTTCCTGACTCCAGGTCTGGCTCTCTTTTCACTGCACTACCTACCTGCCCTGGTCTAGTCCCTATTTCCTATCAATAAAACTTAAAAATAAAATGAGGGTATTGGACTATATCTCTAACTTTTCTTCTCAGCTATAATTCCTGTATCTAGGGACTAGGGTTTCAACAATTGTCTCTGAAAGTACATGATTCACTAGAGGAATTGAAAAGTCTGAGCCTCAGTCATTCAAAGTACAGAGATTATTGAATGTTAGAAATGGAAGTAAATTTAAAAAATAAGTATTGGGCTATTTTACTAAGAGCTTTCTAAATATTGTGATAAATTCCACATAAAATGATGTGAAAATCCCAATGTTGGTTCCAGTTTAAGAACCCTGACTTACTAAAATCTAAATTTACCACCAAGAAAGATGATCTGCTTATATGATGTAGGGCCTTGGCCATCACCTTCTCCAACCCACTTGTTTTACAGAGGAAGAAAGAGAGGTCCAAAGAAACAACCTCTACATAAGGTCATTTAGCTAGCTAATGACTCAGTCCACATCTGCCTCTTGATCCAACATTCTTCCCACTTTACCACATAACCACTGGCAGGTAGAATAAAGAGGAACCATAGTTTCTTTTACCCTTCTGATTCACTTATCTCAAGAGTCAAGAAGATATTGAAGAAATACGTCAAATGTTAACTATAAGAAGAAGAAAAGCACACCTTTTACAAGAGCAAAATTACAGTGGTGAGATGAGATTGAGCCTGTCCATTTCCAATTTGACATTCAAAGTACAAAGAAGCCTTTTGGAAGAATTTCTACACATGTACTTTTGATAGCTTTCAGTTGTATTCAACCGGAGGTCTGATCTTCTGTAATTTGGGTTCCCCCAGAAAGAATGCGACCCACTTTTCTTAAGAGGCTCAAAGGTGAAAATGAATCATTGTTCACCAACTATTTCCTCAAGAAGGCAATCAACGTGTCATAAGAGGGACTCAGGTATTTGTAGATCTTGATAAGAGTATAAAGAAAGACCACATTGAACTATGAGCATTTATCAGGCTTGATGGACACTCTATAATTCTTTCCTCCCCCCTCCTTTGTGATAGCTCTGTTAAAATTGTCTGGTTACACAAGCCTGGGAGCAGATGGCAGAGAGTAGAAGATCTTTGTTTCTTTTAACCTTTGGGCACTGTTGACCACTAATAAAAAAGTGTTTAGTTCTCTCTATGATGCTTCTTACTGTTCATATATCCTTCCCAGTTCCTACCCAATTTCAATTGAGTTTTTCTTTTTAAAATCCTCATAAAGTACACTAAAAACCATGGAATTTTAGAATTGGAGGTGAACTTGGAGAAAAATCTAGCTAAATTCACCACATACAGAGAAGGACATGAAATCTAGACTGGGGAAATGACTTGCCTTAGGTCACACAGGAAGTCGATTATAATAACCACTAACAATAATATAATGCCTACAATGGTGCCAGGCACTGTGCTAAGAAATGCTTTACAAATATTATCTCATAGGATACTCATAACAACCCTGGGAAGTAGGTGCTATTATGATGGCCATTTTATAGATAAAAAAAAACAACAACTGGGGGCAAAAAGAGGTTAAATGACTTGACCAGGATCACACAGCTAGTGAGTGTCTGAGGTTGAATTTGAACTCAGGTTTTCCTGACTCCAGGTGCAGTACCACCTAGTGGAGCCAGAACTAGAATGAGTCCTTCTGATTCCTAGTCCCTGAATCATATAATCATGGGGTCATGGATTTACAGCTAGGAGTCACCTTCAGGGTCATCTAGTTCAACCCCCTTATTTTAAATGACAAAGTAAGTGATTCGGTCAAATTAAAAAAAATCAAGTCAAGTTAAGATTTAAACCCTGGTCCTCTAAACCCAGTACCCTTTCTTTTGTATTATAATGCCTTAAATCAGCAGTTCTCAACTTGTGGGTTATGTTCAATTTGTAACAATGAAAATACATCCTGCATATCAGATATTTACATTACAATTCATAACATTGGAAACTTACAGTTATGAAGTAGCAACAAAAAATTTATGGTTGGGGAATCACCACAAATGAGGAACTGTATTAAAGGGTGGCAGCATTAGGAAGGTTGAGAACCACTGCCTTAGATTATGAAAAAAATTAAAGAAAATTCACGGGTTAGAATCAAAGTTTTGGCTAAAGTTGAAACTTATGATCTTTCTCCTGCTGGTGGTTAGAATATTAGAAAAAGTGTATTGCCTTTTTTTACCTTAGTTCTTGCTTTAAGCTCTTTGTTAAACCAAATCCTCAAATACATAGTTTAATTCTGGTTATAAATATATTTCTCTAACATCAGTCATTAATGGGAGAGGACAGAAGGAGAATAGTTTCTCAGGGTTTTAAAATATAAGTGTGCCTTGTTTTATGTGATAATCATTTGCCAAAATAAGTTGCATATTTAAAAATAATCACAATATATTTCTAATGCATTAGGAGGATGCTCTGTTTAAAGGAACCCTGTGATGGATCTTTCTGTAGACCTCACTTGTTTGGATTGTATGTGCTCTTATCACCCTCCCCAATAATCCAACTAGTTGCTAAGACTTGTGGATTCTTCTACTTAACATCCATTTCATCTGTCCTCTTCTCCTTAACTCATCTTACCACCACCCTACTGTATATCCTCATCACTTCTTCCCTAGAAAATATAACAGCCTCCTAATTGGTCTCCTTGAATTCAGTATATCATCTTTCCAAAGCATATTGTACAAAGCTACCATATTATTTGTAAAGTTCAATATGGCCATGTCACTACTCTGCTCAAGATGATTCAGTGACTCCCTTAACTTTTAGGGAAAAAAAAATCAAACTTCTCTTTTGGTATTTAGAGTCCAGCATGGTCAGATTCCACTTTATCTTTGCAGTTTTATTATACGTGCTCTTCTTACAACATAGTCTACACTCCAGTTAAACTGGTCCATTCCACAGCTATAAACATTTCATCCTGTGTTTCTGTGATTATCACTAACAGTCTGTCATCCATGGGAAAAACCTTTCTCTCCTCATCTCTGCCTCTTGAAACACCTAGCAAGGCTCAGGTCAAGTGCCATCTTTTTTCAGGGAGATTTCTTGATTCTCCCAATTATTAATTCTCAAGTCCATGCCTTCCAAGAAACCTCCACTGTGTTTGTTTTTATATATCTTGGATCTATTTATCTGTGAACAAACTGCATCCTTTAGTTGTCTGGTCATTTCAGTCATGTCTGAATCTACATGACCCCATTGTGGTTTTCTTGGCAAAGATACTGGAGTGGTTTGCCTTTTCCTTCTCCAGTTAATTTTACAGATGAGGAAACTGAGACAAACAAGAGTAAATGATTTGCCCAGGGTCACACAGTAAGGAAGTGTCTGACGCCAGATTTGAACTCAGGAAGATAAGCCTTCCTGCCTCCAGACCCAGAACTCTATCTACTGTACCACTGAGCTGCCTTGTGTCTTTCAACAGAATGTAAGATATTTAAGGGCAAAGACAGCCTTACTTTTACATTCATGTCTTAGGACCCAGCACAGCACTTGACCCTTTTTTAAAGTACATACTTAATTGTTACTTTATCAGTTGCTTGCTTGGTTTTCTTACACCAGGGCTTGCCTATGGAATACGCTAGGATTTACCTATTATGTTATGCGCAGTTAACCCCATATTTAGATATCTTAGAGGAAAACAAGTACAGTGCTCATTTTCTAATAAACATTGTGATCTTTGAAAAGTAAGTCAACTAATACAGAGTAAATGCTTTTTTGATAAAAACTTTTTGATTTGTTCAGGGCCCACCAATCAGTGAAGGCTTCTCTTCTTGTTACAGTGACTTGAAAATCAGTGTGGGAGTCTGACAGGTCTGGGCTCAGTCAAGGTTTTGACCAGGAAGAAGTCTCCATCAATACTATGGGTGGCAAACTACAGCAGAGAGAACATTGGACTTGGAGCCATATGCCCAGGATTTGGCTCCTACATCCATCACTAGCTGACTGTGACATTTGGGTCTGCCTCTTAAACTTCCTTACCTAAAAAATGAGAATAATAATATTTCCATTTTGTTTCCCTTTCAGAAAGGTTGTTGGGAAGATGAAATATGACACTGTGTGCAAACTGCTTAAAATAAAACCACATTACATAAATATGCTATTATTATTCTATCTGAAATTTTGAACTCATCCTATTTTATACTCTCCTTCTTCACAGTAGAACCACTGAGGTTGTTATGACAACCACATCTAGTCCAACTCCCTCATTTTACATATCTGGAAACTGAGGCCCAGAGAGCTGTGGTAACTTGCCCAGGAGGCTAAGGAGGGCTTTAAACTCAGACGTTGAAGACACTGCCATTGCTTTTATTGAGTATGTGGATTTGTTACAAGGATTTAATTTTTTTCTTTGTTTTTAAAATCAGAGAAGGGAGGGAGGTAAAATAGATTTTATTAATTAAAAATGATTAAAAAAATAAACCATCTCATCAACCCCCCTCATTTTACAGATAAAGAAATACGAAGCTAAAGAAGTCAAGTGACTGGCTCAGAGTTACACAGGTATTGAGTGGTTGAAGAGGAGTTTAAACTCATGTCCTCTGATTCTGTGACCACCGCTCTTTCCATTTCACCACCAAAGTTCTGGGAATCCTCGGACCCAGCCTGGTGCTCCTAGACTGCATTTATGCCAGCAATTCAGAAACCTGCATTTTCATCCAGGTGTGAATGGTCTCCATCATTTTTAGATCACCATCCCAACCCATCTCTACTTTATAGGTGGAGCAGTGGCTAGAGCGCTGGACCCAGAGTTAGGAAGATGAGTTCAAATCCAGCCTCAGGTTCTTAACAGTTTTGTGACCCTGGTGAGTCATTTAACTTCTCTGTGTGTCAGTTTCTTTATTTCTAAAATGGGAATTAAAATAGCATCTATCTTTCAAGGTTGTTATGAGGATAAAATGAAATATTTATTAAGCACTTTAAAAACCTTAAAGCACTCATCATCATCATCATCATCATCATCATCAGGAGCAGCAGTAGCAGAAGCAGCAGCAGCAGCAACAGCCTTAGAAAGCTTCCTGACCCTCAAACAGGTGAAGTGATTTGTTTATGTTCCTATGGGTTGTAAGTGACAGAGGCTAGGTTGGAATCCAGATCTTCTCAATTGTACGTCCAACACTCTACTCCATCACACGACCTCTCTAGACATAGCATAAGTACCATCTTTTGTGTCCTTATTAGATTGTTGTTCACTCAGATAAGAGTGATTAAGAGAGTAAAGTCGTGATATTAACACTCCAAGTAAATGAACCTTATAAATAGGATTGCCGTTGTAGCCTTCCTATTGACATCACCCACAATGCCAACTGTTTTCACTTGCTGGTTTATTTCCTAAAATGTATATACTTCCAAGACTAAAAACAAACCTGACAACTGACAATCGACAAAGTAGATCAGCCATCCCACTTCTCCACAGATACCAAAAGAGTTTGGTAGCATCAGTAGCCAATGGTCACAAAACAAAAACGCCCCAAGTCCTTTATATTCTCTACACAATATAATGTATATTTTATGCTTTGACGAGCCTTAGTAAGAAAAGCAAAGATTATTCATTTGAAATTCAAAATGTATTCAAATAATTCTGGAAAAGAATTAGGAGATATTTTATTTATTTTTCATTTTGGACAAAGCCTGAGCAGCATTCTCCCCTCTACTGAAGAACGAACATTCCACAGCTATAAGAGAGAAAAAAATCTCCTTGATTAACCTTTTTCATAGACAGAAATCCTGTCATTGGAAAGGATCTTAACAGAGCATTTAGTCTAAACTATATCCAAAAACAGGTCAGCTAAGTGGTGCAGTGGATAGAATACCAGACTCAGAGTCAGGAAGACTCATCTCCCTGTGTTCAAATCTGGCCTCAGTTACTTATTAGCTGTGTGACCCTGGGCAAGTCATTTAACCCCTTTTGCCTCAGTTTCCTGAGCTATAAAATGAGCTGGAGAAGGAAAAGGAAAACTATTCCAGTGTCTTTGCCAAGAAAACCCCAAAAGGGGTCATGAAGAGTCAGACATGACTGAACAACAACTATCTGAACATGAAACCCTTCTATAAATAAATACCTGTTTTGTACAAGAAGTCATCCAGCCTCCACTGAGAAAACTCCACTGTTAGGGAGCTCACCACCTAAGGCAATTGGAAAGTAACTTAAAGATGAAGTAAAAATCTCTCATTTTAAAAGTGAGCGCATTAAGCCCTTAGGAGGTTAAAAACTTTTCTTTTCCTTTTTTTCTTTTGCTTTTTGGAGGGAGAAGGCAGGGCAACTGGAGTTAAGTGACTTGCTGAAGGTCATAGGGCTAGTAAGTGTTAAATGTCTGAGGCTGGATTTGAACTCAGATTCTCCTGACTCCAGGGCCAGGGCTCTATTCACATCACCCCCTAGCTACCCTGTTTAAATAACTTTTTAAAGAGCAAAGAGTTGATACATGTGAAAGTCAGGGTTAGAACTGAGTCTTCTCATTACAAATCTAATTTTTCCCTTTTCCAAACCAAATTGCTTTGCCCTCCTTGTGAAGTAGTATACGTATAGTACAAGGGGTAGAATGGTGGGGCAGGCTGTACGGGTACATATTATAGAGTATGGAATGGAGGGGAAAATCTAAGAAAAGTTTATTCTTGAATTTCTATGAGTTTTTGGTTTTTTGTTAGGATCCAGAAAAGGACTAATCCCAAATTCCCATCAATTCCCATTATAACCATTCATACTCTGTCAAGAAGCAAATAGGAAATGAATGGAGTGGCTAAGAATATTTTGCCCATATTAAATAATGCACATCATCTGAAATGAATAAGAGGAGACTAGAACTCAGAAATGCACTGGGCAGCTTATCAGTGAATTCAGCTAAAAGCTAAGTGGCCACTTCAAATTATTCATTCATTTAAGGTACTTGGGTTTAAAGATGTTCTTTCTGGGCTATATGCCCTGGGGATTTTGGAAATGGTCCCCTACAGGGACTCAAACCATATCTCTAATCTCTGCAAATTTTTTTTAATAGGAAGCAGAGCAATGAATGTGTCTCTACTTCATCCGGAAAACAAGGCATTGAGGAACAACAATGATACAGTAACAAGAGTGCTAAGGGAAAGCTAGTAGTGACAACGACAACAATACCGATGACAATCATAATAGCTAGCATTTATATTGCGCTTCATGGACTCCAAAGAGCTTTATATAGGCAACCTCATTTGATCATCCAAATAACCCAAAGGAATAAATAGTATTATCATACTCATTATACAGATTAGACAATGGAAGCTAAGAAAGGCCAAACAATTTGGCCAGGCTCATACTATCAACAAATGTCTGAGTCAGGGTTGCAACTCAGGTCTTTCTGACTCCAAGTTCAGCATTCTATTTACTGACTTCTAAAAGAATGACCATTGTGGGATGCTGAACTTTCACTGAATGTCTATTCAAATTCAATTTAATTCATTACAAAATAATTTATTAAGCATCAGCTTCATAAAAGGGAAAGGGGATACAAATACAAAATGGTATTGATAAACTTGCATTCTTCTTGGAAGAATTCAACATCTATATGTTCAAAGTATTTACAAAACTTTTGAAAAGTAATTTCAAGGGAAAAAAGTAAGAATATAGAAACAGAAATTCTAATGTCAGAGAACATGAGTTCAAATCCTGCTCTGCCTGTTAATCCTTGTATGACCTTGTACAAATCACTCAACTGGTAGGACTTCAATTTCCTCAACTATAAAATGAAAGAGCTGGGCAAAAAGATCTCTCATGGCTCTAGAGCTACACTTGTACCATCCCAGTAACTGCTGGGATCAAGATAAATGAGGTAGGAGTGTATTCCAGTGAGCACCAAGACCAAGTACCACACCATACAATGCATACATACATGGATTCCCAGGTTATTCTAATAATTTATATTTATACTTAAGTAATATTATATATTTATTTATTATGGTTATTTCTACAATGCAGGATAGTAGTTTGCATAAGTATTAGAGACATTTTTTTGCAGTATTTGTAGGAGGGAAGTCTTACAGATTGAAACACCCATTTGGAAATAAAGTGGCATTCAGGAGAAGGCTTTGTTTGTTGCATGGCCAAAGTGAAATAGCATTTAATCAGGTGTAGGAAAAAGTAATGTTTATGGCAAGAGGGGAAGGGACAAGCATTTATAAAGTGCCTAGTATGTGCCAGGCACTATGCTGAAGTGCTTAACAAATGTTATCTCCTTTGACACTCACTACAAGCCTGTGAGGTGGGTGCCATTATTGGTGCTATTTTTACAGTTAAGGAAACTGAGGTAGGTGGAGATTAAGTGGCTTGTCCAGGGTCACGCAGCTCATTTGAAGCCAGCTCTAACCTCAAGTCTTTTTTTTATGATGCTGGAGAAAAAAAGAACAAAAACAAAACAGAAACTGCTGCAGAGAAATTTGATTTTGGCAAGATGATATAAAACTGGCGACTTGAAATATAGCCAGCATTTAGGACATGAGCAAACATTTCTCCATATTATCTAAATGTTGATATAGGAGGGGATCCAGCTGATAGTTTCTCATCAAAATAAAGGCCCTCTGGTTACTATAGATTCCTATATGTCCCTTTAGAATAGCAGTTCTCAACCTTTGGGTCGCGGCCCCTTTGGGGATCAAATGACCCTTTCACAGGGGTCACAGGAGTCACCTAAGACCATTGGAAAACACATATTGCCGATGGTCTTGGGAACCAAGACACCGCTCCTTTATCTATCTCCAGGCAGGTTGGCCCACATGCAGATACACCCACATACGAGTATTAAAGGGTCACAGCATTAGGAAGGTTGAGAACCACTGCTTTAGAACATGGTCGACAATTCTCATAAGTTCCCTTTATGTGGATTCCCAGGTTATTTTGATCAGGCACAAGCAGATTATTCCAGTATTTTAGGTTTATATTTAAGTGATATTTTATATTTAATTAGTATGGTTGCTTCCAGAATCATCATAAACACAGCCCCTTTGCTACTCCTTCACAGAGAAGTAATATGGTAAAAGGAATGAATGCTGACTGCAGAATTGGAGGACCTGGATTTAAAACATGACTTGTCCACATACTACTTGTGTAACTATACTTGGAGCATAGTATATGCTTAATAAATGGCTGTTGGTTGATTAACCTTGAGGGAGCCCCTTAACCCCATACTGGACCTCAGTGTCCTTACCTATAAAGTGAGGGTTCTGGATTAGACGACCTTCAAGGCACCTTGCCAGTGTAGGACTTTGTCTCTAGACTCTCTTAGCTTCTGTTTTCTTATCCATAAAATAAGTATGATGATACTGTTTCTCCCTAAGAGAACATATGTAAAGCTCTGTGCAATCCTTCAACTTTACCAGTTGTTAATTCATATCTTGAAAACCAGCCCTCTGATGCCATTGCTGTTCTTGTTCAGTTGTTTCAGTGTATCTGTGACTCTATTTCTTGGCAAAGATACCAGAGTGGTTTACCATTTCTTCCTAGAGGAAGCTCATTCTACAGATTAAGAAACTGAGGCAGAAGTAAGTGACTTGTCCAGGGTCACATAGCTAGTAAGTGTCTATGGTCAGATTTGAACTCAGGAAAAAGAGTCTTCCTGACTCTGGTGCTGGCACTCTACTGTGCCAGCAGTAGACTGGCCACCTGACTGTGTGACAGCCATACCTGTAGTCCTTCAACTCTGCAAAGAAAGCATTGAGGTACATTATCTCCTTTCTGTCTGTGCATCAATTTGGTCATCATGATTATAGTTTCCGGTTTTCTTTTATTTTTCTCTCACTTTTTTGTTCTTTCTGTTCACATTGCTATCATCATTGCTTTCTGGCATCTGCTTAGCACTTTAGCACAGTGGCCTGGTGCATAGTGGGCATTTACTAAATCTTTATTGACTAACTGATGGTTTGTACCTATATCAAAGTCATTTATTTCTGATGTATCATGCATACAATCCAGGTGAGAACAACCAGCAAGTTTGTTTGCACTCAGATAACCTCTTTGGGACTCTCTGAACATTTGCTTTAGAGGCTTCAAACCAATTGCTCACCTCTAAAAGGTGTGCATTGTCATATTCCTTCTACTCTGTGAAAACAGTGCCATTTTACTAACAGATAAATCAGCATGCGTAAAAGACCCTCAGTTCTGCACATGTATGCTATTCTGCCTTTTAATGTCTCAGCAACTCTTTTCATTTAATTTTTTTATCACAGAATTCCACAACAAAGTACACGCACAGCAAAGTCTGAATATATTAGTGAAGTTACTTATTTATATTATCAGTGATCACTTACTTTTCCCATTAAACCTTTCCATGCTGGCAACTTGTACTTATTAACTTTCAGGAATACATAATCTATCACCGCATTGTACCATTAGGCCTTTTGGAAATTCATCACAAATCAGTATACAGATGACAGTGATGTCTTATTGCTACTCATTTCTCTTGGGTCATTTGTAGCAGCTCATTTTTTATATTTCTGCAATGCTGAAATATGGTTCACCCAAGTATCTATCCTTTCTGTAATTGCAAAAGGAAGTCTTGGCAGCTATCGTATATTATACTCTTGAGGAAACTGCTAGTAATGCTTTGAATTGGTTGAACAGCATTGAATCAAAAGGGGTTGGCAGAGGTCTTCTCTTCAGATTTTTTAAAATCACATTTGGATATGAATAAGGATGAAAATCCCAGAGGATGGGCAGGCATGGATGAATTTTAATCTGCATTGTTGGAGGGGATTACCTACATCATTTATCATAGGATTCCACTAGAAAGGATCTTAGAGGTCATCTGGTTCAGCTACTTCATTCTACAGAAGAGGGAAGGGAAGAAAAGCCCAGACAAAGCAAACGACTGGCCCAAAGTCATATAGGTAGTACAGAGAAGAGCTAGGATTTAAATACATGTCCTCTGAATTCAAATGCCCTGCTCTTTCCACTGAAATAAGTCAATAGATAGCATCTGAAATAACAGTCAATAGATAGAATTTCTATAGTACTTTAAAGTTTGCAAAATACTTTGCAAATATAATCTAATACCTGCATATATAATAATAATATGCAATAATAAAGTCACAAGACGGCAGGTGCTATTATACCCATTTTGCTATTATACCCATTTTGTAGAAGAGAAAACAGGCAGACAGAGGTAAAGTGACTTGGCCATAGTCATTCAGCTAGTAAATATCTGCATCTGGATTTGAATCTAGGTCTTCCAGAATCCAGAGCTAGTAGTCTGCAACTTACCTGCACTATCTGTACCAGCTGAAATCACTATTAGTCTACTGGAATATAACAAGGATCCTCTGTTAAAGCCTTATTTTGATACCTTGTCCTGGTATAATACTAATAATACTACTAATAGGAACTAATATTTATATTAGTAAGGTTTTCAAAGTACTTAATAAATATTATATAATTTGATTGTTACAACAGTCCTTTGAAGTAGGTGTGATTATTATCCCATTTTAGAGATGAGTAAACTGAGGTTAAGTGGTTCCATGATCCCAGGTCACATAGCTAGTTGGCATCTGAAGTAGCAGTTAAATTCAGGTCTTCTTGGACCTAAATATAGGTAACGACATTGGCAACGTTTTGGATTTTGACCACAAAATACATTAGTTTTGAAGACAATGTAAAAAGTGCTTAGAGCAGTGGTTCTCAACCTTCCTAATGCCATGACCCTTTAATACAGTTCCTCATGTTGTGACCCCCCCCAACCATAAAATTATTCTCGTTGCTACTTCATAACTGTAATTTTGCTACTATTATGAATTGTAATGTAAATATCTGATATGCAGGATGTATTTTCATTGTTACAAATTGAACATAACTCACATGTTGAGAACCGCTGGCTTAGAGCATCAAAATTATAGTTGTAAAGTCTCTAAAGATATGCAAGATAATGGATCAATTAATCTTTTGTTGTTATTGCTCAGTTATGTCTCACTCTTTGTGACCCTATTTGGGGTTTTCTTGGCAGAGATGCTTGAGTGGTTTGCTGTTTCCTTTACCAGCTCATTTTACAGATTGAGGAACTGAGGCAAATAAGGTTAAGTGACTTGGCTAGGGTCATATAGCTAATGTCCAAGGCCAGATTTGAACTTACAAAGACAAGTCTTTCAAGGCTCAGCACTTTTTCTACTTTGCCACCTAGATGCCAATCAATTACTCTTGTCCTTTCTGAATTCAGTGTTTAAAATAGCCATCTTTATATGACCACAAATACATAGATGGATAGTGAAAAGGAAAGGCAGTTATCCAATCATTTATAAAAATCTAATATTTATAATAGAAAAGGAAGTGACATCCCTTTTACTTCTGTATGAAGGTCTATAACCTTGACCTAGGAATAGCATGCTGCAGTAGTGACCTAAATGTTCAAGCTCATAGTGGTTAGTTTGCGCAGCTTCTGAGCCTTACTGTAGCAAAACAAAATAAAAATGAAATGAAGTATTCCCCACTCCAGTTTGAAAGACCAAACAAATTTTACATTTTTTGAAAACAATTTCATTCAGACATGTGGCTATTTATTATTTTGCCCTTGTGCCCTGAATGCTTTAACTTTCATAGTCTTGGTTGGTTATTTATTTTTTATTTTTTGCCAGCGTTTTAGTCTCAGGTCCTCAGAGTACACATACACTTGGGTTTCATTTTGCTCTTGGCAGAATAGTCTTGTTGTTAGGTTGATTGCTATAGCTGTTGCTGGAGCATTTAACTTAAGATAGAAAGGATCTTGGTAAAATTAAACTGTATTTTCCTCCTCTTTCCTCCAGGGTAGGGGTATGGCAGAACTGTGTGTGAAGTGTACCAAAGAATTCTCACTATCTACTGGTGACAAAAGAATTATCAATCAGCAAATGGTTTTTGGATTTATTTTATTTTGGTGGGGGGAGGACAGAACAATTGGGGTTAAGTGACTTGTCCAAGGTCATACAGCTACTAAGTGTTAAGTCTCTGAGGCCGGATTTGAACTGAGGTCCTCCTGACTCCAGAGCCAATGCTCTACTCACTGCACCACCTAGCCACCCCTGGATTCATTTTAATAAGCAGATAAACAGAAGACAAATCAGAAATGTGACATGGGTTTCCTAGATGGCATTCTCCTTTCTGGGGAAGTAATTCATCTTTGGGTAAATTTTGTGAGCTTCGAAAGTAGATTTTGCCCATCTCCTCTTCTAATAACTTTCAGATTTTAATCTCAGAACTCTTCTTTAATATATCTCATGTGGACCTGGATCCCATCCACTTTGTGAATGCTCTTAAGGAAAATCCTTACCTACTACATAATTAACAAAAGTACTGAGTCCTGGAATGGAAAGCTGCAGCACCAATGATACCTTGCCCTGGTCAGGCCACATCTAAAATATTCTGCTTCAAAAATAATTTCAATAAGTTGGAAAATGTTCAGAGGAAATCATCACACTCAGTGAAATGGGGTACCTTGAGATCTTGACACTTAAAGGTTAGTTACTTAGTTGAAGAAACAAGGGACAATTAGTATGAGAAAACATGGTGGGGGTAATGTAAGTGTCTCTACAATTTTTGAAGGTCTGTCAAATGGGGAAAAAAAGAACTGAACTTGCTCTTCTTGGTCCCAGAGGGCATAACTAAGAGAACTAGGTTGAAGTTGCAAGAATCAGATTTAGGTTTAATTAAGGAAAACCTTCCTAACTATTTAAAATTATGTCAAAGTGAAGTAGGCTGCCTTGGGAAAAAGTGGCTTCCCCCTTGCTAGAAATCTTCAAGCAATGTCCTTCTTTTTAAGAATTCTTTTTTAAAAAATTGAATAGTATTTTATTTTTTTCCCCAGTTACAGGACAAAAAAATTTCAGCATTTATTTTTTGTGCAAGATTTTGAGTTCTAAATTCTTCTCCCTCTGTGCCCTCCCCTGTTTTGAAAATGGCAGGCAATCTGACAGAGTTTATACATGTGCTATCATGTAAAAGTGTTTCACTTTAGTCACAGTTGTGAAAGAAATATATCAAAAGAAAAAACACTAGAAAGAATAAAGCAAGTGAAAAAATGCTTCTCTCTGCTTTCAGAGTCCATCAGTTCTTCATCTGGATATGGATAGCATTTTCCTTCTTGAGTCCTTTGTATCTGTCTTGGATGATTGTGTTGCTGAAAAGAACTGAGTCATTCATAGTTGACAATCACACAATGTCACTGATACTGTGTGCAATGTTTTCCTGGTTCTGCTCATTTCACTTTGCATAGTTTGTACCAATCTTTCCAGGTTTTTCTGAAATCTGCCTGTTCATCATTTTTTATTGTATAATAGTATTCTATTACATTCATATACCACAGCTTTGTTTATCCATTCCCCAATTCATGCGTATCCCTTCAGTTTCCACTTCTTGGTCACCACAAAAAAAGAGCTTCTATAAATATTTTCGTACATGTAGATCATTTCCTTTTTTTCATAATCTCTATGGGATGCAGACCTAGTAGTGGTATTGCTGGATCAAAGGGTACCCATAGTTTGGTTGCCCTTTGGGCATAGTTGCAAATTGCTCTCCAGAATGGCTGGATCACTTCACAACTCCACCAACAGTACATTAGGGTTCCAATTTCCCCGCATCATCTCCAACATTTGTCACTTTTCTGTTCTTTCATATTAGCTAATCTCATAGGTGTGAGGTGGTACCTCAGAGTTTTAAATGTGCACTTCTCTAACTGAAAGTGATTTAAAGCACTTCTTCATATGCCTATAGATAGCTTTGATTTCTTCATCTTAAAACTGCCTATTCATATCCTTTGACCATTAATCAAGTGGAGATTTACTTATAGTCTTGTAAATTTTACTCAGTTCTCTATATATTTGAGAAATGAAGCCTTTATGATAAGCATTTGCTATAAAGGTTGCTTCCTAGATTTCTGCTTTCCTTCTAATCTTGGTTGAACTGGTTTTGTTTGTCCAAAAACTTTTAAATTTAATGTAATCAAGACTATCTATTTTACATTTTGTAATGATCTATCTCTTGTTTGGTTGTGAATTCTTCCCCTCCCCATAGATCTGACAGATAGACTATTTCTTGCTCTTCTAATTTGCTTATAGTGTCACCATTTGTTTCTAAGTCATGCCAAAGGTCTGTCATATCTAACTTTTCTAATATTCTATTTGCCTCCTTATTTTCTTTTTTGAAATTCTGAGAGGGGACAGTTGAGGTCCCCAACTAGTATAGGTTTGTTATCTATTTCTTTCTGTAACTCACTTAATTTCTCGTTTAAGAATTTGGATGCTATATACCATTTGGTGTATATTTATTTCACATTGATATTGCTTCATTGTCTATGGTACCTTTTAGCAAGCTGTAGTTTCCTTCCTTATCTTTGTCTGAGATCAGGATTGCTACCTCTGCTTTTTAAAAAATTCACTTGAAGCATAATAGATTCTGCTCTAGCCCCTTACCTTTACTCCATGTATGTCTCTCTGCTTCAAGTGTGTTTCTTCTAAACAACATATTGTAGGATTCTGGTTTTTGATTCATTCTGCTATCTACTTCTGTTTTATGTGAGAGTTCATCCTTTTCACATTCACAGTTATGATTAGTACCTGTATATTGCCCTCCATCTTATTCTTCCTCCTCTCTGTCCTCTCTCTTCTTTCACTGTTTCCCTCCTTACCAGTGTTTTACTTCTGTCCACCACCTCCCCGGATCTGCCGTCCCTTCTGTCAGTCTCCTCCCACTCCAACACACATAATTTTACTTGATCTCCTCTCCTTCTATTTCCCTGTTACTTAAAATAGATTTCTATATTCAACTGATTGTGTATATGATTCCCTCTTTGATCCAATATTGATGAGAATAAGTTTCAAACAATGCTTGTCATCCACTTTCCCATCTTCCCCTCCACTGTAATATATCTTTTGTGCCTTTTCATGTGAAGTAATTTACCACATTCTGCCTCTCCTTTCCTTCTGCACCCAATATACTTCTCTTTCTCATCCCTTATTTTTTGTCATTCCATATAATTCACCTTTTACCCATACCCTCAATCTATGTATATTTTTTCTAACTATACTCTTAGTGATACAATTTTTAAGAATTATAAGTATCATCTTCCCAAGGATGTAAATAGTTTAGCTCTATTGAATCCCTTATGTTTTCTTTTCCCTTTTTATTCTGCTTATGCTTCTCTTGGGTCTTGATATTAGAGGTCAAATTTTTTGTTTAGTTCTGGTCTTCTCCTTATGAAAACTTGAAATGCTTCCATTTCATTAAATAGTCATTTTTCATGCCTGATGTATTATGCTTAGTTTTGCTGGGTAATTCTTGGTTATAGTCCTAGCTCCTTTGCCTTTAAGAATATCATGTTCCTTTAATGTTGCAGCTTCCAAGTCCTGTGTAATCCTGATTTTTACTTTCTGATATTTGGATTTTTTTTTCTGGCCACTTGTAGTATTTTTTTCCTTGACCTAATAGTTCTGAAATTTGGCTATAATGTCCCTTGGAGTTTTTATTTTGGGTTCTCTTTCCTGAGGTGATTGGTGCATTCTTTCAATGCCTATTTTGCCCTCTGTTCCAGGACATCAGGGCAGTTTTCCTTGATAATTTCTTGAAAGATGCTGTCCACGTCTTCCTTTCTATTATGGCTTTCAGGTAGTCTAACGATCCTGATATTGTCTCTCCTGGAACTATTTTTCCAGGGTAGTTGTTTTTCCCATGAGGTGTTTTACATTTTCTTCCATTTTTCCATTCTTTTGAATTTGTTTGATTGATTATTCATGTTTCATCAAGTCATTAGCTTCCACTTGCCCAATTGTCACTTTTAAGGCTTTTTTTGGTTGTTGTTATTGTTTTTGCTTTTTGGAGAAATCAGGGATATTGGGGTTAAGTGACTTGCCTAAGGTCACATGGCTAGTAAATGCTAAGTGTCTGAGGCCAAATTTGAACTCAGGTCCTCCTCACTCCAGGGTTGATGCTCTATTCACTGTGACACCTAGCCACCCCCTAGGTGGTTTTTTTTTAAATTAACTTTTATACTTTCTTTTCCATTTGTGGCTAATTTTACTTTTCAGGGAGTTGTTTTTATCAGTGGATTTTTGCATCTCTTTTTCCATTTGGTCAATTCTACTTTTTGAGCAGTTTTCCAAACTTTTGACTCTCTTTTCCCCTTAATTCTCTTGCATTACTTTGGAGTTTCACCCATTGGTGTTTTGACATTGTTACCCTCTTCTGAGTTTGTGTTTTATTCATCCCTGTCACACAATAACTTTCTATGATCAGATTCTTTTGTTGTTGTTGCTGTTGTTTGCTCATTTTGGGGCCATCTTCCTTACTTTTAAATATGAACTCTGCACCCAGGGTGGAAAGGGCAATGTCTCAGGCTTCTTGTACTAGTGGCTGCAGGCCTGGCTGTTTACCTGGTGCTACACTGATGTTTCCTTGAGGCCCATGGGGGTCCCCCAAGTCTGGTGATGTGCTGAAGGGGTGGGCTGACTAGAGTTGCTAGAGGCTATTGCTAGAGACTAGAGGCTGTTGCTAGACAGCTTACCTAGTGCTGATCCTAGTGGTGGTGTCTGATGTAAGCTAAGGACCAGTGGGTTTCCCCAGGGCAATACTGAAGCACAGGGAGACCTGGCCACTGGGGGTTACTTATTTGCCCAGGGCTACGCTGAAGCATCTGGTGGTTCTCAGAGTTGGAGTCTGTTGGTTCCCCTACTATGCTAAGGCATGTGGGGAGTCCTGGTGTTGGTGTTTGCCTGCTCTACCACACTTGGGCTCAGGATCTCCTGCTCGTTTTACTGAGAAGGGTCTTGCTGCTGGCCTCCTGGCCTGGAATGTGCTCCCTTCCCACCTGAGTAAGAAGGACCCCTCCCACTGATCTTCCAAGTGTCTTGGGCTAAAACATTGTTTCATCTCATCTTTTTGCTAGTTTTGCTGGCCCAAGACTTGCCCCAGGGCACTATTTTGTGGTTTGTTTGCTTGTTTGTTTTTTGGAGGTGAATATAGTATAGTTACAGTGATTTACTCCAAACAATCTCTTAATAGTCCCTTACAAAATTGTAGAGGAGATTGTTGTTCAAGGACCAATTAGCCACTAAGGCTTCCCTCAACTCTGAGTCCATGATTCTATGGTTCTGTGACTTGCAATCAAAATCATTCTAGGATTTCTGCCAAATTGGCCAATGTTAACAAACTTTTCTATGCTTTGCCATAATGTTGTACAACAACAGTGGACCTGAAAACAAGTTCAGTAGAAGAGAACCTATGTCACTATCTACTATGTCATAAAAAGGACAATTCTCTCCAAATTACTTCTGTTTCCAAGGACCCATCATAGAAAGGAACAAGGGAGGAGAAAGACAGAAAGTGGAAGTAAAACCAAAAGTGGGTCAGAAAAAAGAAAAAGGTATGGAAAGGAAGACAAAAGCAGAGAAACTGAGAGAGCTGGTAAGTAATAAGAGTCAGAGCAAAGGAGAGATAGAGAAATAGAAAATGGGGAAGAGGGAGGAGGAGGGAAACAGAAAAGACTGAGGAAGATGTACAAGGAGAAAAAGTCAATACTGGGAAGTATTTGGATAGGTCAAACTGGAGGAGTCCAAACAAGTGAGTGACTACACAAATCCAAGGGGGTAGAACTAAATATGGCAAGGTAGATGGAGAAGGTTCACATAAGCCTAATGGATAGAGTGCTCAACTTGAAGTCAGAAAGACTTAGGTTCACATATCCCATTTGAAATTTGCTACTTGCATAACTATGGGAAAGTCATTCACCTCTCTGAGTCTCAGTTTCATCTGTAAAATGGTGGTGATCATTCAATTCATCCAGTATTTATTAAGCTCATACTATGTCCTTGATATTGGAATGATGAACAAAAATGAAAACAGTGTCTACCCTCAAGGAGATTCCATGAACTTATTTCCCCCCTCTTTTTAAGATACAAAGCATAATCCAAGAACAAGAGCTGAAAAAGCTTTGCACAAGTTTTGGATGCATTGATTATTGCTTAATGACATTGGGAAAAACATTTCATCTCTGTAATAGTGAAAACTTTAAAATGCTAATAAACGTTTATTCTCTTCTTCTCCCTCTTCTTCTTCCTTCTCACCTTTTTCTTTTTCTCTTCCTACTCCTCCCATGGATAGTAGGATAAAATGTGAATAGTTAGAAGGAATGTCAGTGGTTTTGGCCAAAACATTAACATATTAAATAAGCAGTCCAGATTAACATTTTACAGCATCAATGTCATGAAAATAGCTGGTTGCAACTTAGCATCTCCAAATGGCTCTTTAATCACTTTCTTTGGGAAATTATAAAGATCAAGCTTATTTTCCCAATCTTCTAATAACTACAATTTATACACTAACTTTGCTATATTTTCCTTATATTGTCTTCTGTTACACTGTATATTAATCATATTAGTCTATTATTTGAAACCCTCCCCAGCTACCTCTTTACCAACACTCTAAATTCTTCTGGTCCTTAACCTTTGCTCACATTGTTCCCTATATGTACAATATCCATTCCTATCTTCTTTATTGGATTCCTACCCATCTTTTAAAACCTAACCTGAATGCCATCTCCTCCAGGAAATCTTTCTGGGCTACCCTCTCCAATTGTTAGTAACTATCTTTATTAACCTCACATTGTACTTTTCTCATATGTGATATTACACATTATTTATAATCTAAGTCTAGGCTAAACTAGCTCCATGAGAACAAGGATTATAACTCATCTAAAGTATCTCTTCTAGCTTAACATAGTGCTTTGAACACAATAGATGTTTAATATCTGTTGAAAGAATAATTGTATGAGTTAATGCAATGATTTATTATTTACAAAACCATTTATACATATCATAATATCATTTAATTGTTACAACAACTATATGAGGTAGGCAATGAAGGATTATTACCTCTATTTTATAGATGAGGAAACTGAGATTCAGAGAGGTTAAATAATTTCCCTAAAGTCACACAGCTAGTAAGTCCCACAACTAAACTATAATTCTTTCAGATTAATGCCTTTTCCCATATTCCCTATTGTTCTGTAGTCTGGTGGCAGGTAGCAGATTGATAGATGTCTGAGAATAAATTAGGGATCCTTGAATTCAGGAATTTTAAAATAAGGAGATAAAAATTTCTCCTACATATTCCAATTCCTTTATTTGGCACTTCTCCAAATGTGTAATTATGTGGTTAACCAAAATTCTCACTCAAGAGAAGAAAAACAAACTCACATAAGGCTTATATGTCGCAAAGAGATTTATGACATAATAGTTTTTACACCAAGCTCGAGATGGGACTGGGATAACGCAGGCCTTCAATCTATATCCAGATTGGTATGAGCGCATCATAATTCCCTAGATTGAGCTCATGTGGAAACTACAATGATATATTCTTAGCTTTTCTTTTTTGTGTAGGAAAAGTTGCATCTCTGATATGTATAAGAAATCCTTCCTCCTTTTAGGGGTTCCAGGATGCTGATTAATGAGTCAAGGTGTTAGTTGCCGTCCCCTACTTTAAGATGTATAATTTGGGATCTATGAGCTCAGTAATTCATTGTGAGGGATGAGAATATAGAGCTGGAATGCTTCCTGATTTATACAAGGTTTCCTAATGAGGAGGACATGGAAGGTTTCATCTATGATGCCAGGTGCAACAGAGCCATCTGGCTCCAGGTGGGTACTTGGTCTGTTTGGTTCTTATGAAAGAGAGAGACAGAGAGACTCATGATTTTGGGGGTAATTTTTTTAAATGCAAAAAGAAAGAAGATGAATAAAAGAAAGAAAAAGAAAGGGGAGGAAATGGACAAATAACATTTATAGTATACATGCCAATTATCCTGCATGTGCCAGGAGAATGGCCTTCGGTTGTTCTCCCAAATAGAGGAGCAAAGTTTCAATACCTTTTTTTACCAAATGAAAGATCAAAGGTCTCAGTACCTTTTTCTCTTTCATGGATTTTACCTTTGAAAGGATAACTCAGATTCCATAAGAGAGGTGAATAAAATTAAAACAAATAAAAAAGTGCTCATAAACTGGAGATCAAGACTTTATTTATCAATACAGTGGAGCTATATGTAAATGTATATATGTGAATAGGCATATATACATTCAACAACCATCAATATTAACTCATTTATGCATTAATCAGAATAAGGAAGGTCAGAACTTGCAGTCAGTAACTTCTAAAACAAACATTACAGGCATAATAAAAAAGCAGAAGGAGGGAGAGAAAGAATACAGGATGAGAGAGGTTAGACATCACTGTCATGGAAAGTATTATAGAAGCTAAAGTTTGGTTGGCCCTTCTATAATGGTCAACATCAACTGTAAAACACATTTTTATAATATTTTAAGCCTTTTAAAGCACTTTCTTTACCAATGACCCTGTGTGGCAGGCAGCATTAATATATCATTCTTCATCCTCCTCCTCCTCTTCTTCTTCCTCCTTCTCGTCCTTCTTCTCCTCGTCCTGTTTCTCCTCTTCCTCCTCCTCACTTTACATATTCTAAAGTTGGGACTCAGAGATGCTAAGGGATCTTGCCAGGATATCATAGCTAATAAATAGTAGAGCTGGAATTTGGACCAATTTCTCCCTCGATTCGAAGTCCATTGCTCCTTCCACTAGGCATACAAGTAACTGGTTCCAGGAATGTTTGACAGTGGCCAAAAGGTCTTGGATTTGGGAGACAAAACTCTAATTCAGAGGTAGACTAGTAAGGGTGAGCCATAATCATGATCCTAAAATAACTGGAGTAGGGGAAGTGGGATCATGCATAGAGAAATTAAGACAGGGAACTACGTACTGGGACTGTGCTACAAGGAAAGGGATTGGTCACAAGGCCAAGAAAAGAAATCCCCCAGTTTGTGGCACAGAACCCATAGCAGGGATAGGTTGATGTTGAGCTCTGGATCCATGGGTCCTTCTATTTCCCTTAGCTAGAGGAGAAATCGGTCCCAGAGCCCTGGGTGGGACCAAGTGGTTTCACCTGTGGGGACTGAAGGGCAATAGGGACAGAGAATGAAGCTTGTCAGTAGAGAAAGAGATAAAGAGTCTGAAAGGAACTGAGGAAAGGTAAAAGGAGGTGTTGAGGAAGAGAGGATGAGAAGTGTGGGAAGACGGAAAGAAAGGGAAAGGTATTCCTTTCTAGCTTATGGTAGAAAAAAAGCAAATTAGAGACAATTGGACACATCAATCCTGAGTGCAACAACCAGGTATTTCCATGGGAGGCCTGCTTAATGTCTGTGCATTGATTTTCTTGGAGATGTCAGAAATAAACACTGCAGAGAAACTACCAAGACATTATCCAATAATTACCTCCAAAGATCTAAACCCATGAGCTCTGCAAAATTCGTCAACACTGAAAACTGGTCACCTTTTCTCTGTTTACTTCCCATCCTAATTTAGGAAACTGAATCTTGATCTTTTATCTTCATCTTATATTTTAAACACTTATGGTTTATTTGTACATAAGCCACAAGCCTTTTCTAATAAGCTGTCCTCTGATAACAAACAAGGTTGACTTTAGCCACATTTTTTCCTACAATCAAGGTCCTTTCTGAGAAGATATTTGAACAACACAAGACAATAATTGGAGAAAATCCATAATCTGCAATTCTTAGGTATAGTGGTGAGTGAGAAAGGGGAAGTGGAAGAATTCTATTACTTCAAGTAAACCCATAGAGAGTTCCCTTTAAGATGCTATTCTATCATCCAATCCATAGGTCAGAAACACTCACTTGGTCTCCTAAACCATTGTTGGATGTCACAGTTACTTTCTGTCAACCTTTAATATTCGCCCAATCAAAGTCACATCTTCTTAGTGGTAGTAGGATAAGGTGGATAGCACATGGTTCTGGAATCTGGATGACCCCTGCTCAAAATCTACCTTAGGTAGGTAGCTGCTGTATAACCCTGGATGATTCATTTAACCTCTCTAGGACTTGGTTTTTTCATTCGTCAAATGGAGTGGCCTGGACTCAATGTCCTGTAAAGTCTCTTCCATCCTGAAGTCTATCTTCCCTGGGAAAGTTTATGTGAAAATAAATATGGATTTCTTATACCAAACCCTCAAGGGAAAAAGACTCATAATTCTCAGTGATAGACGATGATCACTAATCAAAACAAGTGCTCTGTTACTTTATTTCCTTTCATTTTTAACATCTGGAGTCATAAAATCTGACTAAAAATACTTGCTGTAAATTGCATTTAATCCTATTCGTCTTTTTAAACCCAATTCAGTTCTTACCATTTGAATAAAGTAGTTCCCAATGACCCCAACATGAATTGATCTCTCCCTCTTCTGACCTCCTGTAGCAATTATCTTCTGGATCATTCATCTAGCTGTCCATTATCCATTGCCTTGTGACATCTCTCCTATTAGAGTCATGAACTATGATTTAAATCTCATATTGTTATTTAACTTTTCACATGTTTATGTCTTCTCTCTCTAATTAGATTGTGGAAATGGTCTCTATGTGTAACATTTCAGCCCATTTCCATAACTATCACAACAAAAGCAGGATTACTGAAAAAGGGATGCTGCTGCAGTTTTTTTTAAATTTCTCACAGTGCTGAGCCTTATACTTATTGATTTGATTTGAAATACATTAGTGTAACAGAGCCAGAACATCCAAAGGAATCTGTATGCTTTTCTAATTAAATTAACTACTACAAGTCATCACAAAGTCTTGGAGTTGGAAGGAATTTCAGCAACTATAAAGTTGAACCAAAACCTAAATAGAAGTTGTTTCTCTAAGAACTGAAGAGTAGTCATTCAGTTTTTACATAAACAATTGTTCAGTCATTTCAATTGTTTTTGACACTTCACGATTCCATTTTAGGTTTTCTTGGCAAAGGTACCAAAGTGGTTTGCCATTTCTTTTTCCAGCTTATTTTCCAGATAAGGAAACTGAGACAAACTGGGTTGCCCAGGGTCATACAGTTAGTGAGTATCTGAGGACAAATTTGAACTCAGGTCTTCTTGACTCCAGGCCTGGAACTCAATTCTCTATGTCACTAGCTGACCCATAAATAAAAATAGCTAGCATCATATGGTGCTTTAAAGTTTGTAATTTTCACAAATTTTATTTGAGTTTATCCTTATAAAAACTCTAGGAAGTAGGTGCTATAATTGTCCCCATATCTCCCATGAGAAAACGGAGCCAGAGAAGTTAAATGACTTGTCCAGGGTCACGTAGCTAATAAGTGTCAGGGGCTAGATTTAAATCCAGGTCTTCCTGACGCTATCACTCTATCACCTATACCACCTAGCTGCCATATCTAGTAAAGAGGAACTCACTACCTCTCAAGACACCTCTTTCTAGTGTTGCATAGCTCCAACAGATACAAACATTTTCCTTACATCAAGCCCAAATGTGGTTCCCACTTCATTAATCTGAACTGCCCCAGGACAGGTCCAATCCCTTGGAAGATGAGAATTTCTGGAGATTAGAGTTCTTCAGATGCTTGGAGATAGCTATCATTTCCTCCCTTATCCATTCCATCTTTGACTGATGGGGCAGGCAAACCAGTCAAATTGAAACAGCAATTAGTTCTGAAGGAGGTAAGGTGGACAGCATGTGCCAAGAGAGTTAAACCATTGTCAATATTTTAAATAGCATTTCCCTTAAGATCTCATGGGAGATAGCCCAGGATGTTGTACCCCAAAGTCACAAAAGTAGTGCTCCTGGCCATTTACTGTGACACCAGCCTAGCCCTCAAAGTCATCAAGCGAGCAACCCTCACATTTTTGCCATCAACACCAGTTACCAACCAATGACACAGAGACTGGAAGTGCCCTGCATGTAGCAGCACCTCCCAGGCTACCTCTGCTTCTAGCTTGCCCCTGCAGCAGTCATCCACAGAAACAGCTCCTGTGGACACAAGACTGGGCAATGAGTTTTGCGGTTTCACTAGCAGCCTCTCCATCCTCAGCAGCCATAGCTAGCAAAGACACTGAAAAGAAAATTCTCATCATCAAATTCTTTGGTCTTGTCACATGATACAAATATCACAAATGTAAATGGCTTATCACTCAAGATGACATTAAAGAAAATATGTTGCTATCAGCCTTGTCCTTGTACTTTAAGGATCACTGGGTCTGGTCATCTGACAGGCTGCTAAAACAACCTATGTGGCCCATCTCCAGTCCTCTGATCTGTATCTGGCCACTGGACTCAGAATGCTCCAGAGATAGTGAGGCTGGTGACCATGCACAGCCCTCTTCACCTAAATCTAATTCACTTGCAAGTCATGACATCTCCATCCTGATATCACAGTCCTCCTTGAGAACAAAGGAAAAACAACAACAAAACCTATTTTTTCATCATATTAGAATAAAATCTCCTTGAAGGCAGTAACTACCTTGCTTTTTTATTTGCATGTCTAGTAATTTGAATATGGTAAATCCCAAATGTTAATCCTCCCTCCCTCCCTGCCTTTCTTCCTTCCTTCCTTCCTTCCTTCCTTCCTTCCTTCCTTCCTTCCTTCCTTCCTTCCTTCCTCCCTCTTTCTCTCCCTCCCTCCCTTCCTTCTCCAGACTAAAAATCCCACATATCTTCAACTGATCCTCACACAGCACAAATTTGAAATTTTTCAATTTCTGGATCTCCTTCTTCTGTAGGATCTCTGAATTACCAATGTTTTTCTCAAGAGAGGAGCTAGAATTGAGCACAAAACTCCTGATGTGATCTAACTAGGGCAGACTCCTATGGGACTTATATCCTTATATCATATTCTATGGTGATAGTTGAAAATGGGAGCTAATGATAATGACTCACATTTATATAGTACATTAAAGTTTACAGATGGCTTTCTTTCCTAGAACAAAGGCACTGCTCTTCTCTGAGAAAATCTGCCTCTCTTATTTCCCTAGTTTATCACAATTCAAGAAACTTGGGAAATGTGCAACATCTGGAAATTTGTCTAGTGATAGATTCAAGCAACAGCTGTAGTGGTGTCACTAATTTTGCCTACAGTAGCAAGACATCCCAGGTTCTGGAAATGTTGAACTAACTCCAAGTCAAACCACTGACTGTCAGTCAAATAGGTTTATACACACACACATATAAATGTATACACACACACACATATACACATATACAAGTACATACATACATTTATATATAAATATAAAGGGTTTTATATACATACATATATGTGGGTTTATATATGTACATATGTACATTTAATGATTTTATATGTGTGTATATATTATTAATGTGTATGTACATTTAATGACTTTATATATGCATATGTATTTTAATATCCATACACATATGTATATATGTACACTGTGTATATGTATAAATGCATATTATACAGACACATATATACATTGTGTGTTATTTATATATAGACACATAAATATGCATTATATATAAATAATATTATATAGATACATATATATGTAACATATTATTCACATATACATATATACATACACATATATAGATGTTCCTTGTGTATAAATAATGTGTATTGTTTATACACACATACACACACTCATACACATACATCCTTTTCAAAGGAAAGAAGTAGGAACCAAATTTAGGCTTGATGTAAGGAAAAACTTCCTATCTGTTAAAGCTATTCAAAAGGGCTGTATTGGGAGGTAGTTAGCTTACCCTTTAGCAGATATAGAAGCTAGGTGGTACAGTGAATAGAATACTGGTTCGGGAGTGAGGAAGGCCTGGGTTCAAATCTAGCCTCTGACATTTACTAGCTGTGTTACCCTGGGCAAGTCACTTAACTTCTCTGGCTCAGTTTCCTCATCTGCAAAATGGGGATAATTATAGCACCTATTTCCCAGGGTTGTTGTCAGGATCAACTCAAATAACATTTGTGAAGTCTCTGAAAACTTAAAAATACTACATAAATACAAACTATTATATAAATAACTATGTACCCATACAGATTATGAAAGCAATTTTAGACATAACATTATAACTTCACTTAAAAGTCAAGGGCACAACCAAACAAAATAGAGAATTATCAAGGCAGAGAAAAGCATTGGTTATGAAACTATCCCAATCGTTATTTCTTCCGATAATTTGTAACGTTGGCATCTACCAAGCCCAAAACAATTAACCAACCAAAAAGACAAAAAAACCCCAAAAATAAAAATAAAAAAGAAAGATCAAGTCCTACAATATAAAAACTAGGTTTTAAAGGAAGTATTTTTCCTCCAAGTATGGTATTTGAGATATGTCTGAGGGGATAGGGGTAGGTATTTGCTGAAGGTTTTCATCTTCCTTGCCATTCTTTTTATAAGAAAATAAATTTGAAAAAGTTTATTTTAGTAACACCCTAAGTAATAGAAAGTACACTGGACTAGAAATCAAAAGAACTGAGTTCTAATCCAGCTCCATGATTTCTTAGATATGTGATTAAACAAATCACAACTTAGTCTGTTTCCTCATCTGTTTAACATAATAATAAGAATAAGAAATTTTCTGCCTATACTATAAGATTGTTAAGAGAAAAACAAATTGTAAAGTTCCACACAAATCTGAGTTATGTGACCTAGGGACCAAATCCATAAATTCATGGATGATAGGAAACTCCCAGATAAGGAAATTCCTTCCACCAATATAAATCAGCACTTTTGATGCAGCTTGGTTAAATGACCTCCCAACCCAGGATAATTCAGACACTGGAGAGACTTGAACTCAGCAAAAGACCAGCTCTCAATTCACAACACAACACTGTCTCATATTTTATTGTAATAATTATATGTAAATGATGTGATTTTGTCACCTTGAAATCCCCCTCTCCCCACCAAAGTGTCAAACCATATAGGACTTTGTAGATAAGTACCAAGTCAGCTGTTTAAGGCATGAAGACATTGTTAAGTAACTTGTCCAGGATCTTACAGACAGAAAGCCTCCGAGATGAAAATTTGAATCCAACTATGCTCTAAACCTTGCATTAGGGATACACTGAAACCAGCTTCTGTCAGACTTTCAGTTTCAGCTTTAACACATTGGAAATTGGCAAACACTGCTACTCAAGGCTGATTTTATTGTTGTTGATTATATAAAGCAATGGGTAAAATACTAATAATTCAAATTAAACTTTAAAGTGTTACAAGTTTTTGGAGAGCTGGATGTTAAATACTTACCAGTCTCTCCCTACCTCTCTCTCTCTCTCTTTCTCTCTCTCTCTCTCTGTCTCTCTCTCTCTGTATCAATAATACAGTATTCACAATGCCTACAGTAACTATAAATATGCTGATGTGGTTATTAATCACAAAATGTAACAGGCTCTCTACATGGGAAATATAACTAGAACATTTATTCAAATATCAGAACACTGAGTCCCAAAACCAGAAAGTCAAAGCCATCACAGTAGTTATGAAGTTGGCCCATATAGTTGATGTAGTAAACACCCACATTATCAAGCCTTCAAAACAGGACAGGCTACCTCAGGCAAAGATCCTCCTCTCCTCACTCACAGCAACTCCTAAGCATCCAGGCAGCTTGCTCCCAGCAGCTGCAGCCCTTCTGCAGTTCCCATCCCTGGCAGGCCTCAGCAGGATACTTAGCAGAGATTCTGGCTGGCTCAAAGAAAAAGGAGTTTGTGCTGCAGCCGCTGCCACTACTTCCAGTCACCACCACATAATCTCTAGCTTGGCTCTGACTTTCTCTCGCTCCACCCCTTCCTGCTACATCAGCAAATTTAAGCGGCATGGAAGATCTTCAAATCCCATTATCATTACTCTCTCTCTCTCTCTCTCTCTCTCCCCCCCCCCCAGAGGATAGGGTGCTGGGCCTGGAGTCAGGACTTATTTTCTTGAGAGAAAATCTGGTCCCAGATACTTACTAGCTGTGCTACCCTGGCCAAGTCACTTAACCCCATTTGCCTTAGTTTTCTTATATGTAAAATGAGCTAGAGAAGAAAATAGGAAACCATTCTAGTTTCTTTGCCAAGAAACTCCCAAATGGAGTCATGGAGAGCCAGACATGATTAAAACAACTTAACAACACATTATATATATATATATATATATATATATATATATATATGAAATACATGAAGTATAGTATATATATACACATATGTAAGATATAAACATATATGCAATGCAGATTAATGTGTATGTATAAATGTATATATCTCTCTATCACCTTTTGTTCATTACTTTTCTTGCACTTTATTATTCTCAACTAAAGTATAAATACTTTGGTCTAAAATTTAAGGCAATCTATAATCTGGTTTCAATCGGTCTCTCTAATCTTATAGAATTTTACACTTGTTTATATTACACCAACCAGTCAAATAAGACTATTTTCTGTTCTACCAACTAGTTATTTCAATTCTCACCTCTATCTATCCATCCATCCTTCTTCCTAGATCCTCATTATATTCTCTCCTTATTTCCACTTTCCAAAACTCTTCCCCTATGGTGCAGACTCAGTTCACTTCCAGCTTGAAGTATTCCCAGCTGATATGCTTTCCCCTTCTCTCCTACTCTCCAGTGGTGTTCTCTCCTTTTAAAAAAAATCTAGAGTTCTCTATGTGACCTCCCTGTGACCCCTTTCTACTCTCTGCCTTGTTTTATATTGATCTGTGTTCATGCCGTATTCCGTTAGCAGAATGTAAGCCCCAGGAGGGCAGGGGCTCATTCCTTTGTGCTTTTCTGTAATCTTTTTTTAGTACAATGATTTGAACCTGATGGCATCAACACTTATTGAACTGAAATGAGTAACAATACATATGCAAATTATTATTATTATTTTTTAAACTGTTCAATATTATTTAGTGTGAACTGTGGGTAATGGTACTGCTAGAAATTTGGAGTCAGAAGACTCACATCCCACCTGTGTAACCTTGCTCAAGTCATTTAATTTCTCACAGTGTCTCAGTTTTCTCATTTATAAAAGGAGGCAGTTGAACTAGCTAATTGAGACCCCGGTGGTATAATGAATAGAGCCCTAGGCTTGTAATAGGTAAAACACATTCAAATGTAGCTTTTGACATTTATGAGAAATGGGACCATAGAAAAAGGGTTTACCCATCTTTGAGTCTCAGATTTTTCTCTAAAATAGGGTTAATAATACGTACCTCACAGAATTTTGTTGCAAGGTTTAAATTATATATATACATACACACATATACATGCATGTATACATATTTGTATATGTGTATATAGATGCATACACACATGTATCTATATGCTCAGCCACATAATCCATATATGTGCACAATATACATATATGCACATGCATGCATACTTTGTAAGCCTTAAGGATGTATAGTTATTTTTACCCAATAATTCTGTGAAAAGGGGTATACAGTCTTTCCAAAGTTTTGACAGAGTTGGAATGGATTCAAAACAGCATAAAATAGCCTAATCTAATTGCTGACAGGTAGAAATGGAGGCTTAGTCTAATGACTAAGCAATGAAATTACAGATGTAAAGAAGGAGGGATTGCAGCATTTTCTAGGTTGGATGAGTAGTTTGAGCTACAAGGTGATAGCTAAGGCCTTTTCCATTTTTCCACTGTCAGAAAGAATCACTTTAGATTTCTCCATACTTCTTAATAATAGGTCCCTGGTTATAATTGTAAGCAAAAATGAAAGTGAAGGCTCCTAAGTTGTGGTTCCCAATTGTCCACAATTTATTGCGCCTTCCTTATTGTAGCTTTTTGGAATCATCTTAATAAAGTCAGAGTGATTTAGTCAGGGGAGGAGAAGATTCAGGGTTTATGCAATCAGTCATCTTTCAGTGTTTGAAGGACTTTCAGGCAGAAGACGGTCCCAGGGAGAATCAGAGCAGAACCAATAGGTGGGAATTGCAGAAAAGGAGATTTTATTAATATAAGGGGAAGAATACTTCCTAAAATGTGAGCTCTCTAGAAATATAACAGGCTACTTTCTGAGCAATAATAATTTATGTAGTGCTTTACAAAGGACATTTATTTATAACCATAAACTTACACTTGCATACACTTTCCTTATAACAATACCATGAAGTAGATAGTACAAGTGTTATGTTCTTCATTTTTATTGAAAAAAGAAACTGAGGTTCAAAGAGGTTAATTGACTTGCCGAGGTCACACAGCTAGTGAGTGGTGCAGCTTGACTTTGAACCTAAATCTTTTGATTCTAATAACAGTGGTTTGTCCACTGCGCCATGGTTGTAAGTTGGAACAGAGACTAAGTTATTTTAATTGGAAATGGCGTAATAGAGATTTATGCCTAAGATTCAGAATCGACTGGCGATATATTACATCTGTTTAAACTCTTGAGAGTCTATGCTTTGACACTTAGTCCAAGAGGCCACTGTGGATCAGCCACAGGAGGTCAGGTAAATAGATTCCCTAATATAAACTACAGGACAAAACTGAATGGTTAAGTGAAGTGATTTGCTAGAGAAAGGAAGCACATCTTTAAAAGAAAAACAAAAGTCCTTTATAATACTGGGGACATAGTTGGTCTTGATTACTGTCTAATTATTGAAACCCAGTGAATAAACCTTTTTATGCTTCTGATTTGAGGTTGAATTTCAATCTGAGCTCATGCTGAGAAAACCTCTTAATTCATCATCAGAGCAATGTACCATGTTAAAGATTTTGAAACAAAAAAGCAGTAACAAGGCAGGCCCATTGCTCGAGTGGTTTCGCAAGCCAGGTGTATTTAAAGCAACTTCGAGAATGATGTTAATATTAAAAAAAACCCAACCAAATATATAGTCCACCATGATTACTGTCAACAACATGCTGGCACACGGCCAATTTCAGACTTGCAAAATACAGGGTCTCTCTTTAAAACATACACACACACTCCAACTAAATTTTGTCTTGTACAGTTATGTCTCAATCTCTTTCTGTTAAATATACATTTATTAGAGGGTAGGGAGGACAACAGTCTGCCTGTCTCCAAACTCAACACAGTGATAAACCCATACCATCTGTCCTAGGCTTTGCTTTCTTTCTCTTCCTTGCTGAAGATAAAGCAGTCATGCTGTTTCTCAGCTTCTCCTGAGGAGGAATTGTTTCCTTTTTTGTTTTATATCCCTGGGACTTGGCACATAGTAGATGCTTAATATTGATTGATTGATTATATTTTTTTCTTTCTTAGGAAAGTGTTTGCCTGCCCCAATGATATACTGAAAGACCATTCTGGGAAAATATCACAATGTATCCAGAGAGCCAATATCTCATTAAGAACAGCTATTAAAATGTATACTTCCTCAGAGTGTCTTGTAATGATTATTTTGAATGCATCAAATTTCACAAAACTGAACTGAAAAAAGTTGCCGCCACAGTTTGGTTATTGGCTCCAATTTTTAAAGTCTGTCACTGCCAATCCGTTTATCCTCACACCACCTGGATTTCATTTCCCACCTTTTGGAAATGTAAACAGAAGCATCAGACAATCCGACAATTCTGCTGATGGCTGACAGCACACATGGTGTCAGATACAAATATTTGTTTCCAATAACCCAAATATTTGAAAATGGATTTGAATAAAGGAAAAATGCCTTACAGGATTCAAAAACCTTATAAACATCTATGCAGAGAGTTAGAAAGTGTGACTAATTTACGAATCACTTCTCTCATGAGAAAAATAAAGCATACAAGTCCAGGAATTATAGTTACCCCATCTAGAAGGGCCATTTAGTCCATATCAAAATGCTTTTAAGCTTGGTGCATTTTTTTTTCAAATACCAAAGAATCTTCTCACAAGTACACATAGCTTAAAATATGTCTTCAAAGTGTGGGCCAGGAGTGGTGGCACATGCCTGTAGCCTCTGCTGCTGGGAAAGTAGTGGATTGCTTGAGTTAAAGAGTTCTGAGCTTCAGTAAAGTTAAAGCTGATTAGATGTCCCCACTAACTCCAATACCAATACAGTGAGTCACTGGAAAGAGAAGAGGGAGAATGAAAGAAGCCAGGTTGCTTAAGGAAGGGTGAACCAGCCCAGATGGGTAACAGAATAGGTCAAAATTCCCAGACCAGTCAGCAGTGGTGTCAGATTATACATGCTCACTGAACTTACAGACTGAGCTGAAAGAGACTAAGGAGAACTAATGAAAAAAAAAAGGCTTGTGTGTACGTGTATATGTTGCTAATGTGTCTTTGAGCATTAAAAAAAGGTATGCTTCCCAGGTTTAACTGATCCATTCTGGAAGTTGGGGAGTGAGTTATGTGATGTTTGCAGGGTCCTTTCCTGGCATAGTTCATGAAGGAATCCATCAATACCTAGGACAACATACAAACTCTGCAGGGGTAAAGAGAACAAATCATAAACTTAAACATGTGAGAAGGCATATTTTAGCTTCCAATTGCACACAATCCTTCAATTCCTGGTATATAATTTGAGTAATGCACTGACAGCTCCTTAAGGGCTCATTAGACTTTCTGACAATGACATGACAAAAATCCAGACTATCTAAGGGAAAAGAATCTTTTTCTAATTACATCAGGACCTCAATCAAATTGGGAAGCAGGTCTGGCAGAGAGATTAGTGAGCACTGATGTAGCCAATAGGCAAAAGTAGAGAAGAGAAGCAGGAAACTCAAATGATCCAGAATCCCTGATAATTAGCATTCCCCCAAAATAACATCACCACAAAAAAAAAGGAATCAAAAATTGCCTGTCATTTCAAACCTCATTTCCTTGCAGGAGAAATCCTTTTAAACATTCTTAAATCCAAAGCAGTTAAATAACCTTCAAGTACAACTTTCCATGTGTAGTTTTATCCCCCCTTTAGTATTGATTCATCATCAGAAGGAAGTTAAACAGAAATATAATGGTGAATAAAAATGCTAACACAAGAAGATGGGAATAGTGTGGGGAGCCATAACAACTAAGGCTGTGTTCCTGTACAAATTAAAGATCAGATCATCATCTCTGGGGCCAGTTTTGGTGTAGGTACCACAAAGCAGAGCTAAGCATTTCTGTGAATGAGGCGACATTCCTAGCCTGTAAGATTCCTCTAGAAAGAATAATATTGATTTTTTAAAAATAAATAATCTAAGGTCATTTTTATTTGTTTTTATCCCAAAATGGTTAAGGTATGCATTTACTATTATTTTTCCTTCTTCTATATCCCATTAAATATATCTCTATCTCTCTTTCTATCTCTCTATCTCTCATCTCCTTTCTTTCTTTCTTTCTTTCTTTCTTTCTTTCTTTCTTTCTTTCTTTCTTTCTTTCTTTCTTTCTTTCTTTCTTTCTTTCTTTCTATCTATCTATCTATCTTTAAGTTGGTCAAGGGAGAAAGAAGTCATTGAGGATCCAGACAAACACATTTTAGAGAGTAATCTGTTCTCCCAATGTGCTTTGCAAGTAATGTAGCATACTGTTTCCTGACCTTTGGAAGGTAGCAAGAGACAAGACCTTGGACAATCTCCAAGAGATACAAGGTAATTAGAAGTATGAGGGCTGCAAGAGCTGGTGAGAAAAGCAATAATGTGCAATTTACACATAATACAAATTTGATGACATCCTGTCTGAAGCCTATGGAATTCCAAAGAGGAAAGATAGACTATTCTGTTAAGAGGATGGCAGGAGGCTAAAGAACATGGTAGTAACCAACATTACCTCATCCTTAATTTAATATACCAAGCATGACAATGCTCCTTACCTTTCTGCCACCAGTGTTGATGCGTAGTGGTGTTAGGAAAGGGTCGAAGATCATATGACTGGTTTCTATGTTGACTGGTGACTGTCGTTTTCCAACAGAGCAAAGATTCCAAGCCGAGTTGACCAATCCCCAGAAGGAAGGAACTATAAAGGTAAAGGGGAACAATGTATAGTTAGAGAGGGAGTGAAATCTGAAGAGAGAGGAAATAACATATTTGGAGCACAAATTGTAGAACCAGCTTTTGCAAATGAATAAGGCTCACAGTGTATCACTGTCTAGTAGAGAGAACACATAAGTGGATATATAGGATCATATATTTAGAACTGGAAGGGACCTTGCTGTCAACCCATTACAACCATTTCATTTTACAGATTACAGATTATTCCTATTATAGATGAAGAATCTGAAGTCTAGAGGGCTTAAGCCATATACCAAATGTCACACAGATAGTAAAGGGGCAGAATAGGGATTTGCATTCAGATCATTTGACTCCAGAGTAGTCTTTGGACTGTACCACTAAGCCTGGATTTCAGTCTTTATTTTTCTCTGCTCTGTGATCTTAGGTAAATGACTTAGAGGCAGTTAAGTGAAGCAGTGGATAAAGCACTGGACCTCAGACACTTACTATCTGTGTGACTCTGAGGAAGTCACTTAACCCTGTTTCCTCATCTGTAAAAATGAGTTGGAGAAGGAAATAGCAAACTATTCTATTGTCTTTGCCAAGAAAATCATAAACAGGGTCACAGAGAGTCAGACATGACTAACAACTAAGCCACAGCAAAGGTATCTACATTGCAGAGTTGATGTAAGGGTAAAATAAGATAATATTTGCTAAGTGCCTCACAAATTGCAAAGTACATATAAATGCTAGCTGCCATTATTATTAAGTCACCTAGTCTTTCCATAGCTCATGATTAGGAAGGACAAAGTGATCCTATTAGGTAGGGATGGTTTGAAGATACATTGTATGCTCTCTATAGTGGACAAGTTTGAAATTTTTAGAGACAGACATTCATAGACCTGTAGAATTTCAGGGATAGGTGGGGTCTTCAAGATCATCCACTATATTTTATTATCATTGTACCATTTTAGTTGTTATGCATGCACCATTATGTAAATTTAGCATTAATTTGAGAAGGCATCTTGGCATAGTAGATAGAGTGTTTGATTTAGAATATAAAGACCTGGGTATAAGTCCTATTTCAGAGACTAGCATCAGGACCACTCAGTGCAAGTCACTTACCTTCTCCCCCACCCCCCAAACCTCAGTTTCCTCATCTATGAAATAAAGATAACAACATTTGGGGAAACTAGGTGGCACCACAGTGCACAGAGTGCTGGACTGGAGTCAGGAAGACTTATCTTCTGAGTTTAAACCTGACCTCAGATACTTATTAACTATGTGACCCTGGGCAAGTCACTTAACTCTAACTTAGTTCCTCATCTATAAAATGAGCTGGAGAAGAAAATGGCAAACCACTCCAGTATTTTTGCTAAGAAAAGCTTCAAAATGGGGTCACAAAGTATCGGACACAGTTGAACAACCACAAAAACTAGCATTTATCTTTTAGGTTTGTTCTGAGGGTCAAACGAGATAAATAAGTAAAATACTTGGCAAAGTTTAAAGCATTAATTGGAAGTTAGCTATTTACATCAGCTGTAAAGTATAAGATGGCTTTTCTAAATATTAATTTTGTTTTAAAAAAAGTTTTGATTTTTTTGCTTTTATATTGTATTTTGAATACATATAGCTCATTTTCCCTCTTCTACCCTATTTTATATTATATTTAGAGCTTTATCATTTACATTACATTATATATTTCTCTTTCAATCTCACAAATATTTAGGAAAAAAAACTTTGTTTTAGCAAAATCAACCAGCACATGGCAATACATGTAGTGCTTCACATCCATAGGCCCTCACTCTTTCCAAAAGAAGACGATGCATTTTCTCATTTCTTTTTTGGGAGTCAAGCTTAGTCATCCTAATTGTAAAACATTAAGTTTTATTGTATTGTTCTTTTCATTGACATTATAGTCATTATATACACTGTTTTCATTTGTAAAATGGGAGAGTTAGACTAGATGGCCTCTATACTCTTTTGCTAGACAATGTACAAAATTGTAAATTAAGCCCTGATTTGTAGTGTTTGATGATTTCCAAGTTGTAAACACTCACACCAAAAATTTAACAATAGGCTCTTACAATTCCTTTCGAGTTGGCTTCAGTAAGCCCCTGCTTCTAGTTCTAGGTCTATCATCCTAGGTCCAATTAGGTTACTTTGTATCAGTTCAAATAAATCTTCTCAAGCTTCAGAGAATTTCTCACATTTATCAATTCTTACATGATAATGATTTTCCATTACAGTAACACACCATAATTTATTTAGCCATTCCCCAGCTGAAGAGCACCTATTTTATTTCTCATTCTTTAGACCAGAAAAATGCTGCTATGAGTATTTTGGTAAATATTAACCTTTTTCTCTATTTTTGACCTCTTTCAGGAATGGGTCTGGAAAAACAATCTCTGAATCAAAGAGAAACTTGATGTATCTTTTTTTCTTTTTGCACACTACTAACAGTATATCCACGTATCTATTTCCTCACAGTTTCTTCAGTATGATTCCTGCATATGTCATCTTTGACAATTTATTGAATATGAGGTATAATCTCAGATTTCTTTTGATTTGTATTTCTTTTACTGTTAGTGACTTTGAGCAATATTTCCTATGATTTGGAATAGCTTCCAGTCTTTCTTTTAAGACCTATTTGGTCAATGCTTTGACCAAATATCTATTGCTACCCCCTTCATTTTACAAGTGAGAAAAATGGAACCCAGATGTAGCATTTCCTTGTTTAAGGAAGAATAGAACATAAGTCTCCTGACTTCTAACCCAGGGTGCTCTCTCCCTCCTTCTCTCTTTCTCTCTCTCTCTCTCTCTCTCTCTCTCTCTCTCTCTCTCTCTCTCTCTTCCTCTCTCTCTCAATCTCTCTCTCCTTTTTGGAATGTAATGGTGAAAAGGTGTGAATTCCCCTGTTGACTTGGGAGAAGGCTATTGGCTGAGACACTCCCCTGTTGACTTGGGAGAAGGCTATTGGCTGAGACACTCCCCTGTTGACTTGGGAGAAGGCTATTGGCCAGACAGGAGGCCAGTGCTATATATAAGGAAGAATTTTAGAGAGACAGGGAGAATTTGGATTTAGCTCCTCAGTGAAGCTGACTGAAGGTATGAACATGATGGGACTTTGCTTGTTCATGGCCTGGCTGATCCTTGGGTTCCAGGCAAGAGAAGTCCTGAAGGGTTTGAGATGTGCTAAACCCTGTGAACTTCAGTGTGTGCCGGGGATTGTCCTGAGGACTGGACAAGGACCTGGGAGCTGTTTATCTCTGAGGACTGGATGAGAACCTGTCAGCTTTCTGCTCCTGACTCTAGGTGATTGTTTCACAGATTCAGGAGGGAGCTGGGACCAAGGAAGAGGATCCAAGGAATCAGAGAGACTACCCAGGGTCAAAATGAAGAAAAGGCCTCCCCTTGGACTAAACTGAGGCTTGTTGGAAATCAAGGGGTGGAAAGTTTGTGTGGTTTTCTAAGAACTTTATTGGAAACTAAAGTTAATGGCTGCCCCATGAGTGGAAGATCAGTATATTGTGAATTGTTGATTGAATCAA
>JAQQSW010000041.1:23600-39785 GCA_028646575.1 Pseudocheirus occidentalis | reverse complement strand
CTCTCTTCTGGCCCGGCCCTCATGCATCAACATGGGTAAGAAATCTGAGATGGGGCACCCCTTTCTTCCCGGGGGAAAGGGAATAAATTCCTGTTCTTATCTAAGGCATCTCTGTGTTTACTTTTCTAATTAAATTAAGAATAATGGGTATTTTTTTTTTACCACAAACAGAAGGAAGGAAGGAAGGAAGGAAGGAAGGAAGGAAGGAAAGAAGGAAGGAAGAAAGGAAGGAAGGAAGGAAGGAATGAAGGAAGGAAGGAAGGAAGAAAGGAAGGAAGGAAAGAATAGATTTTGTCCACATAAAATTTCCATGTTAGGGGCTGGGGAAGAAACAAAGATAATTACATACAAAGTATATGGAAAATGAAGTACAAAGTAATTGAGTATTAACAATGAGTAGAATTAGAAAGGATCTAGTTCAGAAAGTAGGATGTGAACTGGTTCTTGAAAGGGGCTCTAGGAATTCTGAAAGGTGTTATAAAGGAGTGAGAGAAATTCAGGCACAAAAAGTAGCCTGTTCCAAGGAGGTAGCTAGCAGGATATTTGGGCTGGAAGTTGACTCTTCTAGTATGTTTGAATACTATTTCATAGGTAAAAAGAAAAAAAATCATTGAATGCCTTGACAATTTTCTTCTCAGCAGATGAGCCAATTAAACATCATTTCCCAGGATCTGATTAATATTTTCCAAGTAATAACTTGAAGACGAGACAATTTGCATGACGAGTAGGTAGATCATGAAAACTTCATCTTCTGAAAGGAGAGGGGGTGGGATGTGGGCTACTGACATGGAATGCTTTGGCATAAGATTTGATACTGCAATGAAAACGAAAACCTTCCATTTCAACACTGCCATACTTTGGAACCATAAATCATATGAATATATATTAAATGAGAACTCATATCTTTCCCTTGCTCTTCCTCTCACAGATTCTGATTTACAATCCCTTCTCCTATTCCAACTTACAATAAATCCTGGTTCTGAGCTATTATTAATGAAGATGTTTAAAATGCTTCTTGCTAGAAGCTCCTGTCCTGTTTTTTATTTCAAGTTTGATTCAGGCCAAGTACCACAGTGCTTAAATTAACCCTGTTGCGGCTGAATTCTTCTTTGTGCATGAGCTTTTAGTTCTATTAGCAAGAGCCTTCAGTGTTGTCATCTGAGGACCTCTAAGGATTTGACCGATCCAACTTCCATTGTCTACTGAATGATGGATGTTGCCCATGATAGACAATGTATAAGATATAAACATATCTCACATATTTTCTTTCTTCATAGAGCCTGGCACATAGCAAAGGGCTTAATAAATGCTTGTTGACTTGCTGACTGTCCAGTTCCACCCTTAGTCTAGGATTTGATAATTTCATGAAGAGAATATTCCTACAGTTTATTAACCAACTTCCCTGGCTCTCAACCTTCTCCCATTTATCTTCTCTTCCTCTGCCAGGTAAGTTTTCTAAAGTATAGCTCTGATTCTATCACTCCCCTGTTTAGAAACTACTGATTGTTTTCCACAGGGAAGGTAAGCTCACTGAGGTCTAGGCTATTATTTATTTTTGTCTTTGTACCTCCAGTGCCTAGTACAATGTCTGGAATAGATTAGGCATTTAAGGAATGCTTGTTGATTGATTTTTGATTGGATGGAAGATAAATTTCAAACTCAGACTTACCTTCAGGACTCTCTATGATATATCCTGACCTTGTCTACCCAAGCTTCTCTCCCATTTTTCCCTAGCATGAACCCTCTGACCTAGGGGGACCAGTTTTTTCTACCCTGCCTTGTAATGGTAATGTAATGTGAATTTGAAGATCCCTTTGCATTGGCAAAGGTAAGGGGTACTTAGCACTTAGTAATTAATCATGCCTCTGTTAAAGAAACATAGAGTATGAACTTCTGTCTCCTGTTGCTGATGTAATAGGAAGGGGCTGAACAGGGAGGGGCAAATCTGTATATAAGGAAAAGCCCCAGAGAGGCAAAAGTTGCTGCTTCCCAAGAGGCTGAAGAGGAAAGCCCTCCTTTCCCCCCCCCCCCCTGCACCCTCCCAGGCTGGAGAGAATGATTTTGATTTTGAAAATCTGGATGGAATGATTTTTATTCTGGGAACCAGGTGAAAATTCTGCTGAGTCTGAGGGCCAGCCAGAGCTGCTTAGGATTTCTGAGGGCCAGTCAGAGCTGAGGCCAGCCAAAGCAGCTGAGGCTGTTGAGGATTTCTGAGGGCCAGCCAGAGTTGCTGAAGACTGAGGAAGCATGACTATGATATACTTTGCATGAACCTGTTGGTGGCTTTGTTAAGCCTTGTCCTCCCAGGAACAGAGACTGTGAAGGATTTGAGATGGACTGGACATTGTGAGCTTCAATATGGAGCAGTAACTGCACAGAGAGCTGGACAAGGATCTGAGAAATGTCTGCCTTTGAACCCAGGTGACAGTTTGCTGAATCCAGGTAGGATCTGGGACCATGGAAGGGGATCCAGGGAATCTGAGTAACCACCCTGAGTAAGGCTGAAAGAAGACCTTACTTGGATACTGTGTACTGACTGAAAAATTGCCAATTTACTAGTGATCTAGGGGTGGAAGGTCTACTTATTTTCTGATGATTGAATAGTGAATGATGAAGAATAATTGAATGACTGAGTTGATTGAATGATTGATTGACTAAGTGATTGTACTTAGTGACTGATGACTGAGTAAGTGACTGATTTGAGTTAACTTAGTATGCCCCATGAGTGGAGAACTTTGACTATTGTACTTTGTATTCCTTAAGGAGGCAAACCTCCTTAAGGATGATTGAATGATTGAATTACTAAATTATTGTTCTTTCTTGAAAACTTTGTGACCACTGTGGTGAAAACTAGGTGGCCATTTTCTGTGATAAGTTGTTGTAAATGATATATTTTGATTTTTTTGTGATAAGTTGTAACATTGTAAATGCTGTACTTTGATTTACTCTGGATGTTTTGCTGTGATTTGTTATTGAATAGAGTATTCCCTATACTGTGTGATAAGAACCTTGAAAAGCTGTTCACAGCAGCATTCTTCTAGAAAGCTTCGTGTGCATGGCATTACATCCATGAAAACACCTACTGTTGTGCACCTTTAGACAAGCTAATTCTTCCTCCACTGGGATTTATTCTTTTTTTTCTCAGTCAAAGAAAAGCAAAGTTTATTAAAAATTCCCCATATTGACTAGACTCTGAAGGAGCCTAGGTATCTGTGACACTTGCATTGGGCGAGCAGGCCAGAATAAGTCTGTGCTAGGTCATTCTATGGCACTCTCACACAGTAAGACTGTGCTTGGATTTATTTTTTAACTTCATTTTATCATTTCCAAATTCTACCATTTTTTTCAGCTCAAGCTCTACCTTCCCAATGAATCATTCCCCAGCTTTTGATTTTAAAAGGACATATGCTGTACAGCAGTGAAACTCCTAAGTCTGAAACCACAACTACAATTAAAAAAACAACCAACAATAACCTTTTCTTTGCTCCTCTTCTCCCCCCCCCCCCACTTCCTTTAGAGTTCAGAGTCAGTGAATCTCAATGACTTATTTCTGGCTCACTGGAAAGAATGAAACACAGTCAAGTTTATGTGAGCAGTATATCTTTGTGTGTATGGCTGTACTTTAGAATCCCATCGAACAATAGCATGAATCTCTATCAGGTTGAATTTGGACATCATTTATTCATGCCCTTGATAATTACTGGTGCCTCTGATAAAATATCCAACTAGTTTATTGAAGCTGGGAATTGAAACCACAAAGAGAAGAATCTAGCTAGGTATATCAACAAACCAGTCCATTAATTATTTCCACCTACTCAACAGAGAAAATTACCATGCTAATACCTCTGCATATCCACATGACATATTTAGCTTTTATCAAAAAAACTAAACATAGAGTCAAGTTGGTTTCTAGAAGTAGAATCTGGCAATATTGAGGGCAAGGTGAGACTTGAATTTAGGGCAATTCTTTTACAAAATAATTTATAGTAGGCTTCTTTTCTTTTCTTTTTTGCTTTTTGGAGGGAGGAAGGTAGGGCAATTGGGGTTAAGTGACTTGCCCAAGGTCACATGGCTAATTTTATGTTAAGTATCTGAGGCCAGATTTGAACTCAGGTTCTCCTGACTCCAGGACCATTGCCCTGTGGCTACCTAGCCACCCCAGTATGCTTCATTTAATTTTTTTAAAGGTTCGTGAGTGCATTTGAGATAGGACTTAATTTGCTAAAACTTAATTTATACATAATTGGTCAGAGGGATATTTAATACTATCCAAGTGAATTACCTGTTCTCCAGATGTTTGGCATGATGTATTGAGGGTTTCTGGGTGAATAAATGTATTCCTTCCAGCAATGTCAGTGGCAGGCTAATACTATGAGGTCCAATGGTAATGTCAAGTATTACTATCCAGATGTTTATGGAGCATAGTTGGTCTTTAGCCTGTAGCCTTGCAGAACATTCCAGCTGTGTCTTGTGTGTACTTCATTACATGAACTTGTTTACATAATCCCACATAAAGCTCCAGCTGTTCAAGTTTGCCTTAAATTTGGCATATATTTAGGAAGTTATTCTTTACATTGGCAAAAATGACAGGGCTTAGTCACTTGGATAAAATCTCCAACCTTGACACCAAAAGGGAATTCTGATTAGGAGGAGGAAAAGGGGAAAAAAGACTAGAAAGATGCCCACAACAGAGCATGTTTCAGGCAAAATAAACCTCCCAATTACGTGGTTTTAAAAATCAGAAAAAATATTTACTTGGCTTTACCCCATGTTCTGTACATGGAGGGACACATCAATCGTTTGATATTATTACTCTGACAACTCATCTTCTCTCACAAACAAGATGCCCCTTTCAACTTTTCTGTTTCTGTCTTCTGCCCCACAATTCTGCCAGTCATCCAGGCTAGTTCTAGATTTTGTCTGTACTTTATTCTTCTCTTCCAGGTCTCATATCTAATCAGTCACTAAGTCCTACTTTTTTAATTTTTTTTTTTTTTGCTTTTTGGAGGGGGAAGGCTGGGCAATTGGGGTTAAGTGATTTGCCCAAGGTCACATGGCTAGTGAGTGTTAAGTGTCTGAGACTGGATTTGAACTCAGGTCCACCTGACTCCAGGGCCATTGCTCTATTCACTGCACCAACTCTTACTGATCTTTCCTTTTGAAAATCCTCCTATTTTCCACTTCAACAGGGCTGGAAAGGACCTTAGAAGTCATCCAGTCCACCAAAACCACCCCTTTTTTTTTTCAATAGTTGAGGAAACTGAAGACTAGAAAAGTTAATGGGCTGAACCTCCTAAATGAAAAACACTAATAGAAGTCTAGATTCTCTGGGAAGTTCTAAGAATCCTAAATTCAGCTTGACCACATCTGTTCTCTTCAATGTATAGCTCTTACATCAATTGTTCTTAAATGCAACATTTATTACACCATTCTCTTGCTCAAAAACTTTCAATGTCTTCCTTATTTTCTAAGATTCTTAAGAATACCAAATAAAATGAGTGCTTCCATATACATTTTAGCATAGGAGGAGTGGATTGTGGATTCCACACGAAACTCCATTATATAGAACTTGCTTTCATGCACACATACACACACACGCACATGCACACACACAGTACGTATGTATGTATTTAAAATTTCCTTGTATAACTTTCAAATTGTCAATTAATCCTTATGGGTTTCCTTCTGTTTCCTTCTCATTTAGGGGGAAGGGTAGAATTAAATTCCCATTTTCTATTATATCAAGAGTAAAATTCTTTGGCCTTCAATGTCCCCATGTTTTGACCTGAACTTATCTACTGAATTGCATTTTCCACTATTCACCATCATCTCCCTTCTACTCTAGACAGATTCATAGGTCTCCTCACTGTCTCACAAATACTACCTGTTCACTCATTTCCATTTTCATGTCTTTACTCATATTATTCTTTTCTTTTAGAATGCCATTTCTTCTTCTAAGAAAATCTTATTCATATTTTAAGATCCTATTCAAATGCTACTTCCCCCATAAAACTTTCTCTTAGCTAACATAGTCTATACTCTATCGCACCACTTGCTGTTTTTATGTGAAATACTTTCATTTCCATAAGTGGACTGCAAATGTTTTGAAGCCAGGGACTGTCTTGGTTAATGAGAAGGATAAACAAAGTATAGATGGGAAATAATTCTTGCCTTCTTGGACCCTGCAGTCTACCAGGAGAATACAACACATATACAAATAACCATATTTACTTTGTGACTGCAAGAAACCACAATCTCATAACACTTCAAATTTAGTAAATAATATATAGACTTACTATGGCTAAAATAATCGTGATTATAATGGTCATAATTATAATAATAATCTGATCACTTCAGTTAGTCATGCTCTGTCCTTCCTCAATTTACCTGTTATTATTTAATGAATAATGAAATTCCAAGACATTATTTTATTCTGGCAGCCCTCTGAAGCCTTTAGGTGATCCTTAATTTTTACTGAGAACATTAAAAATTTCCCCAAACCACTCTAGCTTATAAACAACAAAGATGAAAAGAATGTTGGTGTTAAATGCAGAGTTGCTGACTTAAGCTTGTAATCACTGTTAAAAAATTCAGGCTTCAGTAAATATAGGTTTAGAAATTCCCTAAAAATGACACAAATCCAAGAATTTATGTGACACTTCAAATACTTACACATAGCTATGTTACCACCCCCCTCCCCAAGCTTCCTCTTCTCTAGGATAAACACCCCCCACTTAATATGGCATGAACTGAAAGTACTTCATTATCCTGATTGCCCTTCATTGGAAACTTTCCATCTTATCAATATCTTTCCAAAAATTCGGTTCCCAAACTGAAGGCAGTACTCTAGATATGATCTTACCAGGCAAAGTATAGTAGGGCTAACATCTCCTTAGTCCTAGACAATATGCATGTCTTAATGCTGCCTCATATAGCGTTAGCTTTCTGGATTTCCATATCACATTGCTGACTCACTTTGCACATGCAGTTTGTTTAGACTCAGATCTTTTTCAAATGAATTGCTATCTAGAAAAACTAATGCACCTGAAATGTTTTTCAACTATTAAAATGATGTATGTATATATATACATACATATATATTTATATGTATATGTACATACATATATATTATCCCTTTCCTCCTCTGTCAACATGTCTTCTCTCCCACTAGAATGCATATTACCTGAGGACATGGTACCTACTACATTGTAAAAGCTAAATAAATGCTTGGGGATTTATTCTTTCCTAGTGATCCAAACAACTACTACGAATGCGATGCACCTATACAGATGAATTACATGACTATATGTCTAATATCAATCTCTCCCTTGAACCCTAGTCCCTCACTGTTAGCAAGTAGTAGTGGTCGTTGTGGTGGTGGTAGTAGTAGTGGTAGTGGGAGTCGGAGTAGTTAATGATGATGATGATGATGATATGCCCAAGCATTGGAATCCGCTCTTATATTAGGGTAACCATGGAAATACACATGTTTTCCAGGTATCCCACTGAGGATATAATCTGTGTGAAGGTTTCTGAGATTCTTCTTGAAGAACTCTGGGAGAAAGAAGACAGAATAAGGAGGAACAAGGGACAGACTTTGGTATGCTTGTACATTCTCCATCTTGAGAACATACGAGGATACACTAAAGCCCTATGCCTTAGTTCTTTCATTCAACAAAACCACTTTACTTCTCAGGTTGGCGGTTGAGAACAAATGAGACACCAATGTTCCAAATGGACCTGTTTGGATGAAATTGTTCCTCGAGACATTCTGTCTCCCCAAAGTCTCTGAGTTATATATAGTCCACTCTCTTAACTGCATACCTTTCACTTCTCTAAGCAGAAGAAGTTTCCTACAGTTGCAGTCCTAGGTATTTAGCATTGCCTATAATTATTTAGAAGAAACCATTCTGGTCAGAACTTCCCCTTCCTCTTGTACTTTTTAATAGTTTTCCTTTCTTTCTTTCTTTTTTGGCTACTGGATATCCCATTGTGAGATTGAAAAGAAGTCATGAATGTTAACCATTGTTTGTGTGTCATTTGGTGGATAGGGGTTGGGAATAAAAATGTAGCCTAGCTAATATAGCAGACTCATCCAATTCCCACTATGCAGGTAGGTACCAAGCAGGGAAGCAATTGAACAATTGGTTCTCCCCAGGAACTTACAAACCTAGAGGTACTGCCTGCAACAATTTTCTAAGTCATCCCAAGGTAAAAATCAGGAAAAAGAAAAGACAAGATAAGAGATTTAAAATCTGAAGTTATCATTCCCCCAGAATAGTATTGTTGGCAAGGTACTTGAAGGCCCTAGGAGTGTCTTTTTGGAATTTAAATTCCTTGGTTTCTTACTTAGTTTACATTTCCCCCTTGACTATTGTTGCTGATGAGCCAGAAGCCTAGAATGAAGAAAAAGAGGAGAGGGAAATTTTGAATACAGATCTCTAACAATGCTAAATGGAAGACAACTCCAGTCATCTTGACCTACATCTTGTCACTGGACTCAGATGACTTTGGAGGAGAGTGGGTTGGATGACTTTGCACTGCTCCGCCTCACTTAAATCCAATTCTCTCACAAATTAAGACATCTCCCTCCAGAGGTCTTTGGGCCTCTTTGCAAACAAAGGATGAACAACAATTAGAACAACAACAAAAGAACATCAAATCCAACAACTGTGTTCACTATTTTAATTTTCTACTGGATAGCTCTATCTGGAAGATCCTATTCACTTAAACTCAACATGTACAAAATGAACTCACAGTCATTTCCCTACTCAAAATATTTATTGGCTTTCTGTTGTTTCAAGGATAAAATACAAAGCACTCAATCTGACATTTAGAATCCTTTACAGGTTGCTAGATGTTCTTCACAGATGGCATTCTATCCCCTATCACCTTGTATAGAATGAGTGAAAACTTCTCAATTTGGGGTTGTTAACTTTCCCTTCCTCCCACCTCCTCCACTGCTGCTGTCAATCACTTTTACCTTCCTTTGTCAGTTTTCCCACCTTTCATCCTCAATTTAGTGGAAAAAAAGTAAACATCCCAAACAACCTTGTCTTTTATAAGCAACAACCTCCTCCTGCATATTTAGAATCTTCTCCATCACCTATCCAGCTTCTAATTCCTAGATTCCTTGTAAGCTTAGCACAAGTGTTATCTTCTAGAATGGGCATTTACTGATTCTTCCAGTTTTCAGCATTCTGAAATTATTTGGCAAAACATTGTTTATGTTTTGTATCCACTTACCTCTATACATGGGTACCCTTCGGGTAAGGTCCTCAAGGACAGGGGTCCTTCCCCACTGCCTCCTCAGTGCCTTGCACGTGGGCTTGTACCTATATTTCAGCTGTTCTGCTAAGCACTTTTACACTTTATTTGATTGCTTTTATTTGATCCTCACAACAATCCTGTGAGGTAAGTGCTATTATTACCCTCCTTTCACAGTTGAGGAAACTGAGGCAGATGGCAATTAAATGATTTGCTCAGACTCACAAAGCTAGTAAAGGACATAAGCAGATTTGAACTCAGGTCTTCTTGACTCCAGGTCCAGTAATCTGTTCACTGCACAAACTAGTTATCTATAAGCCTACTTAATATTTTCTGCATTTAATTGAATAGCCTCCTGATAGATTCCCATGTTCCCAGCTCCTATGTCTTTTAATCCACCCCATACACAGATACAAGAATAACTTTTTAATTCTTAATGCTCTCTATTCCTTAAAATTTGTATTTATCTGTATATATTTTCCATATGATTATCACCCATCCCCAGGAGAATTTAAGCTTTTTGATATTTATTTCACAATTGCCTTTGTATCTCCAGTACCTGGCAGGGTGTCCTATACATAATAGGTGTTTGAATATTTGTGTAATTCAATTGAATTGATAAGACTGTAAAGCAAGGATGAGGAAGATCAAAAAAATGATGATGATGATGATGATGATAATGATGATGATGATGATGACAGAACAACAGCTCTGAGCTGAAATTTAAACCCAGGTTCTCTTGACTTTAAATTTAGTGTGCTTTTTACTATACTATAATGTTATAGGAAACCTCAAAGGGACTGTGGAACTTGCTTCAAAGACAGCAGGAAAGGGGCAAAACTAGGGGATAGTATTCTGTTCTCTAGTGTTTGGGGCCAAGGAAGAAAAAGAGGCTGATCAGAAGCCATAGCGAGTGAGAACAGAGAAAGAAGTGACAAGGCTCACCTTTGGGGTCTAAGAGAGAAAAAGAAGGGCATGTTTAGGGAACTAGCATCGAATTTGGAAGTACCCTTGTGGGGTTCCATTGATAGGAGGGCCTGTCCCTCTAGATCCTCCCTAACAATCTCTTTTCCCAGTAATAAAAGGTACCATGAGTGGGTGAGGAGGTGGAGAGAAGCAGAATGCTTCATCTTTTTGCCTGAGCTGCTGTAAGAGAAAATGCTCCTGGAATTCTAAGTTAGACTTCAGGTGTTATTAAGCACATGTGCACCTTGACTGATTGATGGAAACATTGATGAAGTGGTGGTTTGCATCTCAACTTCTCTAGTGCCATTAGGGTGGCTCCATTGTTCAGCTCTATTATGAGCTTATATAGACTTTCATGAATTGGATTGAAACACTAACCATTTTCTAGGGGGAAAATGGAAAATTCATTTGACCTTCATTTGAACAATATGTAAGTGGAACTTTGGGAGGTAGTTCATTGGAAAGTTGCGAACTTCCCACACTTTACACTTCTCTTTCAGTGTGTATGCCGAAAGAATTACAGAATCACAGAATGACGAGAGTTTAAAGAGACTCTCTGTTGCTCAGTCATTTTTCAGGTATGTCTTACTTTTCATGATCCCATTTGGGGTTTTCTTGGCAAAAACACTGGAGTAGTTTGCCATTTCCTTCTCAAGCTCATGTGACAGATGAGGAAACTGAGGCAAACAGGGTTAAGTGACTTGCTTAGGGTCACACAGCTATTAATTGTAGGAGACCAGATTTTAACTTAGGTCTTCCTGAGTCCAGGACCAATACTCTACCCATTGTGCCACCTAGCTGCCCTTAGAGAGACCCTAGAGACCAGAGTCCAAACTACTTATCAGACAAATGAGGATAACATAGCCCCTTGAGATTAAAGAACTCCCATTTAACCTAGTTGGTGGCTAACTCAAATGAGAGAAACTCAAATGCTCTGATCAGCAGTGCAATGTTCTTTAAGTTTCTTAATCACCAACCCTGCCTCCTCCACTTATGCAATGAATATGTTGGTAACTATTAGGAAGGCATTATGGTACAGTGGAGAGATCATTTCTTTCATATCAGAGAACTGTTTCAAATTCATATGTGAGGAACCAGGAAATAGATCATTATAGTTAGATTCTAGAACGAGTGAAGGTGAGCAAAGTGTAGGAAGGTTAGAAATTTAGAAAGTAGTCATGTCATTAAGCATTTAAGAAGGAAAACAGAAGAATTAATATTTGATCCTACAGGAAATGGGCAGCCACTGGAACTCAGACAGTTAAGGGAAGGGGATGATGGTAAGATCAGACCCATATTTTAGGAAAACCACTGTGGAGGCTGAGTCAAGGTGTATTGGAAGTGGGAGAAATTTGAAGCAAGGAAACCAGTTGGAAGGCTATTTTGGCAGTCCAGGGAGAGGTGGTAAGGGCTACACCAGGGTTGTGACTAAATGAGTGAAGAGAATGAGATATCTTTGAGGGATGTGGTTGACAGTAGAAATGACAAGATTTGACAATGAGGTGGATATGTGGGATGAGTGAGAGTGATATCAAGGTTCTCAGCTTGTGTAACTGTGAGGATGGTGGTGCTCTGACTAAGCAAATACAGAAAATTCTCACTTTACATAAATTTTCATTACACAAATCCAACTTTAGGTAAAAAATTCTGAAAAATAATCTATAATTCCCCCCCCCCCAAAAAAAGATACTTATGTTCACTTTACTCTACAGTACTGTGCTTCCTCTTTCCACTCCTGTCCCTTAGCTCAGGACCCCATGGCCTCCTAGCCCCCCACCAAAACGGAACAAACAAACCAAAAACTCTTTGGAGATCTTTGCCTGGCTCTGTCCACACATCAGTATGGACCCCTGTGTATTTGTCCGACCTCTTTTTGTGCTGTCCAATACCATGTGTCTGTCCCTGGCTTGAGTGTCACCTGTCTACCCCTTTTTGTGTTTGTCACCCCCCTCCATCTCTCTCCCACTCCCCACTGTATTTCTCCCCTAATTTCTGGCCAGGCAGATCCCTGTGTGTTCCTCCTCTTGTTCTCATTTTTCTGTTCCTGGCTCTTGGGTCTTTGAACTATGTGTAGGCACCCTCCTTCTATAGGCACCTTCCTTCCTGCTTTGTTCCTGCCTTCCTTCCCCATATCAACTGGACAAATTTGAATCACTTTACATGGAAGTTTGAAGAGTAGTTCATTTACCTAAAGTGAGAACTGTCTGTACTTGCTGAGTGAATGGATAAGTGAATGAACAGAGGAATGAATGGAGTTAGGGGAAGAGGAATGAGGAACCAAAGAAGAATGGTTCAAAGAATAAAGATCTTTATTGTTTTAACAAGGGAAGATTGATTGCCTATTCAGGGTCAGATTTTAATCCTCTGAATTCCTTTCTAAATTGAGGCTTAGTCTGTTTGTTTCATTAGCTCCCTGGTGAAGCAGGGGATAAAAGAAAGAAGAAGGGAACTCCCCCTATTGTGGACATACTGGATTTATCTAGATAAGTACATTCCTCAAATGGTATTCCTATGCCTAAAGCTCCCAATGCAAGAAATGAGTGAAAAAACAATTTCCAAGCAGGAGACTCACTAAGTCCTCCTATGTGTAACCCTATCTCTTCTCTCCTACAACTAAGGGCAGCTGTCTCCCCTCTCCACTTCAGGAAATCAATGGGAATTTATTAATTAGTTGGTTTTACCTTAATTTAATAAATTAGAATAGGCTAAAAATAATTTTTGTGCATTTCAGGCCAGGCCAAAATGCATAGTATAATGAGTCCTTGTCAGGTGACAGATTCAATTTTTAGAAGTAGATGGAGATTATTTTTTCAGCAATGCTGAGGTTATAGGGATCAAAATATTTGCTTCCTATGTGTCTGCTCTCTATACAGAAAGGGCAAATTGAAGTAGCTGAGAAGACAGGGACTGTTTTTTGCCTTTATATCTATCCCCAGCATGTAGTACCATGCCTGGCATACAGTAAGCCTTTAATAAATATTTGTTGACCAAATACAATACAAACATAATAATTTATCACTGAATCAGAAAAACACTGAACCATTCATTGTTGGATACATAGGAAGCAAATGATTTTGCTCATTTACTAGCACTAATGCACTCAGGGAAATGAAATGGAAGGCTACCAAATATGGGTTTATTCCATCTCTATACCAATTATTCCTATTATTTGGGATAGGAATCAACAACTTTGTTCATTTTTGTTTTGTTTTCCCTTCTGAATGGCCTAAGGAATAACATGACAAGGTCTAGCTGAGGAAACATTTTAAAATATAAAATCCCTCCCCAACTATTTATCTCTTTTATTAATGCCCCTTCTCCCTCAAATGCCCTTTGTCCTTATGCTATCCTCCAATTTATCTAAACCTATTGCTGCAGTCCTTCCCAAGACTAGCCACCAGTAAAGTGTCCACCAGTCACTATCCCTCCCCTACTCCCACACAGAGACCTAAATCCCCTGGTTCCATTCCCTCTGTATTCAATTGTTTGTTTGTTTTTTTCCTAGATAATAAAATTTAATGGTATGGCACAATGCAATCAGTACTGGGCTGAGAGAAGACTTTCTTTTTCTATAAAATGAAGGGGGTGGTCCTGGATGACCTTTGGATCATCTTTAGCTGTAATGATCTATAAATGACTAATTAGGGTATTTCTGATTAGCAGGGGTGTGAGAATTTGGGGGCAGAGAGATCCTTTGGTTGATGCTCAAAAGATGTGTCTGAATTGGAGCTTGACATTTTTCCCCCTAAAACTTAATCTAGTCCTAAATTTCCCTACTTCTGTAGAAGGTGCTACAACTCTTTTGATCTCCCCTATTTGTGAGTTTGGTGTTCCCCTTGACTCTATACTTTAATCTTACATAATTCAGTTTCCCAATCTTGCTATTTGTGTCTCCATGAAAGATCAGGTAGGTGGCATGGTGGATAGAGTGCTGGGCCTACAGTCAGGAAGACTCATCAAATCTGGTGTCAGACACATACTAGCCATGAGACCCTGGGCAAGTCACTTAACCTTATTATTTGCCTCAGTTTCCTCTTATGTGAAATGATTTGGAGAAGGAAATGGCAAACTGCTCCAGTATCTTTGCCAATGAAACCCCAGAGTCACAGACAATTGGAAATGACTGAAAGTGACTGAACAACAAACAACAAACCTCCGCAATGTCTCCCTTATCTGACTCCCTGCTACTCAAATAACTACTATCATCATTCAGGTTCTGATCATCTCTTGCCTAGATTATTGCAAGATTCCCAATAGGTCTTCCACCCTCGCATATCTCTTCCTAGATGTCCATCTTCCATGCTGCTATCAAAATTACTTTCCTTAAGTGCCGACCTGACCATGTCACCCCTCTCCCTTTTGCCCCCAGAATAAAATATAAACTCCTTTGTTTAACTTTAAATTCCCTTTATAATCTAGTTCCAACCTATCTTGCCAGCTTCACTGGACATTACTCCCACTAGGTATGGAAGATAAACACGAGATTCCTCCATGGGTGGGTAGGAGGGAGGTCATCTGGCAATAGAAAGGATATTTTAAAGCTGTAAATCCAGAGGGCTAAAGCCAAATCCAAAGTATCAAGTCAAATTAGAGAAAATATAGAAGGGCTGAAATGCTAATAGGAAATTCAGTCAGCATCCAAACATCTAGATTGGATTGGAGAACCCATGCAAGACTGGAACCCGAATAGACCATCAGAGGTCAGTGTCCAGATCCCAGCCTGGTCAGAGGGCAATAGGCACAAAGTGATGTTATGTAGTTAGACAGCACACTGGACTTTCAGTCAGATGACCTGTGACCCTGCTCCTAGCTCCAACGTTCTATAAAGTTATAGTTCCTTCCTCCTCCTGCTGTATCTCCTGCATTTATAACAGGCTGCTCACCACAACAGGAAACAAAGAGAAATAAATGAGAGCAAGACAAAAAATAAGTGGGGAAAACGAGAATAAAAACGAAAATGGGAAGAAGTGAGGAAGGTAAAAGAAAGACAAGAAAGGGGGCACACATGGGATTTTATAACATGCTACACAAAACAGCTCAGGTACCACCAGCACCATAGCGTTCCCATCCTTCCTTGGCTTTGTATTCATCATCTCCATGTTATGCAAAAAGCTGATAGAGGTGGAAATAAGACATCACAGAGCATAGATTTAGAGCTGAAGGGAACTGACAAGTCAACTAGTCCTCCTCCCTCATGTTACACATGAGAAAACCGAGGCCCAAAGAGTTTAGTGACTTGCTTAAGGTCACACAGGTAGTTTGTGGAAGAGACAGAATTTATATACAGATCTTTTGACTGTAAATCCAGTATTCTTTCCTTATAATAGTGGAAAGAATTATTTCTGCTTGTGCTGTCCGTTAATTTTCCTTTGCATAGAAATGTACTAGAGAGGGATGATAAATAGATAGATAGACAGACAGACAGATAGATAGATAGATAAAGAGAGAGAGATGATAGATAGATATATGGATGATAGACAGATAAATGATGGATAGATATATAGATGATAGACAGACAGACAGATAGCTAGATGATAGATATATAGATGATAGACAGATGGATGGATAGATGATAGATAGATATATAGATGATAGACAGAAAAATGATGGATAGATATATAGATGATAGACAGACAGATAGATAATGATAGATATATGGATGATAGACAGACAGACAGATAGACAGATAGACAGACAGACAGACAGACAGACAGATAGATAGATAGATGATAGATAGATAGATGATAGACAGACAGATAGATAGATGGATGGATAGATGATAGATAGATATATAGATGATAGACAGAAAAATGATGGATAGATATATATATATAGATGATAGACAGACAGATAATGATAGATATATAGATGATAGACAGACAGACAGACAGACAGATAGATAAATAGATAGATAGATAGATGATAGATAGATAGATAGATAGATAGATAGAT
>JAQQSW010000041.1:0-23500 GCA_028646575.1 Pseudocheirus occidentalis | reverse complement strand
AGATAGATGATAGATACATAGATGATGGATGGATGGATAAGGAATTTATTAAGGACTTATAATATTCCAGGCACCATGCTAAGAGCTAGGGATACAGTTCAAACAAATAGGACTGTCTCTACCCTCAAGGAGCTTGCAATCTAATGGTTGAAGATGACACATAAAAGAGAGCATGAAAGTGGTGTAGGGGTGCGGTAGGGGAGGCATACCCATGAAGGAGTAAGGTAGGTTCTAGGGAATAGCAGAAGAACACTAGATGGAGCATTTGGTCAGGAGTGAAGTAAAACATGGCAAGTGTAGTGGATGAAGAGAGTACTGCAATTCTGAATACCTTGAGGTGAAGAAGACTGGTATGGCATGGATAGAGTGATAGGCTTGGAGAAAGGAAGAATTACATTCAAAGCCCTTGATAATTACTAAGTTGGGTTACCCTGGACAAGTCATTTAACCTCTCTTTTCCTCAGGCAACTCTTAAGGATTTATCTGCCAAGTTATGGGTGGGCTAACATCACAATTCTCATAACTTGAGCTCCCTAAAGAAATGTTAGGTGCTTTGTTTATTCATGGATCTGCATTTACTACTATACCACCTTCCTAAGCTCTCCTACATATACTGGTAGGAGAAAATAAATATTTAAAGAGCATAGATCTCAATCCAGAAAGGGCATTAGAGGTCATCTAATCCAAATGCTTCATTTTACAGATGAGAAAATTGATTCTCAGGAACCTTAAGTGAATTACTCAAAGTTACAAAGGTAATAAGGGTCAGAGATAGGATTTGAGTCCAAGTTTTCTGAATCCAGAGCTTTTGTTCTTTCCACTGTAATCAACCATGTTACTTCCCTCTACTCTTAATTTAAATAAATGTTGTTGTCCTATTTTCTTCTACAAGCAAGAGTTTCCTAGTTGGCTGCAACTGGATCTATCAACTTAGCTTGTAGCAATTGTTTTCCATGATGAGCCTCATTCACAGCTCAGAAAACAGCACACTTTCCCCTTCTTTTGAGGCTACTATTATCCACCTCAAATTAGAACGCTGGAGATGCCATGCAAAGACCCTGCAAAATAATCAACCTTGGGAAATTCCCTAAAGTACAACTGCCCAAGATGAGTAACCCAGCTATCTTAGGCGTGACCTTGTAGGGTTTTTTGCAGACTACATTAGTGCTGTGCAAATATTCCTACTCTATAGTAAAAGCATATTATACTCAGTAAAATTATTCTCCTAGCAAATAGACAGATGTTTAACTTCACTTAATACGATGCCCTAGTCTGAATTCTTAATGTGAAGTAGAGATACTTTTTTGAGAAATGCTTTAACACTGTACATGCAAAATCTGATCATTCCCACATTCAAATTGCAATGATTTTTCAGCTTCAATCAAATAATTCTGGCTTCCTAAAGCAAAAACAAAAACAAACTTTGAGTCTTTTCTTTAAAATGCCTCTTCATATGTATCTTCTTACCAAGACTGCAAAGCTCTTTAGCACCCTTTGCTATCAGCCAACACAAGAAATTGCCTCAGTGATGTTTATACTCTTCTCTGAGTACTTTTCAGTGTCTCTGCTTGCAAATTTTTATATAGTCACAAAGACTAATATTTCTCAGATCATTAGGCTCTGCCCCCAAGTCTTAGGCAATTTTTGAGAAAAAAATAGAGCAGGAATTAAGAGAAAAATATCTAACAAGAGCAAGAACAACAACAAAAACCGTAAGATCATTCTTAAATTACATCTTATATGGACTTTCGCATGAATTCAACAAATACTGATCATGATGGTGATGGTGATGACAGCAAATATTTCTGCACTACTTTAAGGTTTGTATGTAGGGTGTTCCAAAATTCTCCATGTAATTTTAATTCATTAGAGCTTAAAAGTACACTAAGACATTTGGATTTGATCCTTCCAACAACCCTGTGAGCCAAGTGCCATTATTATCTTCATTTTATAGATGAGGAAACTGAGGCAATATTGAAACTCAGGACCAAGCTGCCTCTCAAACAGATCTATTAGATATCTTGTAAGTCACTTCTGGAAAGAGTAGCTTCGGAGGTTTTAGTGGAATTGTCCAAAAATAAAGGAGTTGTTGTTGTTGCTGATACCCTTGGTTTATATAAGTTATATCAGTCTTCTGTTGTATCCACTTGCTGTTTTGTGGGGGTAGAGAGTATAAATTTTACCTATGGAATCTTTTAATTCTATCACTGCTATTACTACTACTATTACCACCACCACCACTACTACTACTACTACTACTACTACTACTACTACTACTACTACTACTACTACTACTACTTCTACTACTACTACCACCACTACCACCACCACTACTTACTACTACCACCTTTATTAAAATATTAATACAACTTCTGTTACTACTAATAGTACAAATAATAATTTATGATTGAAATTCTATGATTGTAATTCACATAATACCATGACATTTAGGGAATAAAAATTTTAGTTGATTCCAAAAGCGAAGATACATAATAAGTAGAGTGCTGCTTTATACTTACTAAGTGTGTGATTATAGGTAGAAAACTCACTTAGGAGTCAAGACAACCTGGGTTGGAGTCCTGCCTCTAATATACACTGGTAAATCGCTTAACCTTTTAGTGTCTTGGCAGTTCTTTATCATTTTAAGTTGTAGAACATTCATCTAACAGCACTAGTAGGATTTCTTGCCTGTGAGCTCCTTACACCAATTTAATCATAAGTCCAGACCAAAAGTAATAACAATAGTTATTCTATCATTATGGAGCACAATATAGATTGTTATTCTTGTTTAGCTGTGTCCAGCTAAGGCCATGGGGTTTTCATGAGTGGCTTTATGGAGTGGCTTGCCATTTCCTTCTCTAGTGTGCCCCCCATTTTACACATGAGGACACTGAGGCAAAGAGGTTAAGTGACTTGCCCAGGGCCGCATAGCTAGTAAGTATCTGAGGCTAGATTTGAACTCAGATCTTCCTGACATCAAGACCAGTGCTTTATCCATTGCAGCCTATCTACTGTTCTATCTACTCCACCTACTTGCCTCTATAGTATAAATTACAAAGCGCTTTATTATCACATTAGTACAGAGTTATTATATTACAGCTATTATACAGTTATTACATTACAGAGATGTTAAGAGGAAAGCACCGTAGAAAGACAAGAGACCCAAAGGATGTGATCTTGTTGGTTCAAGGAGGTTCCAGGGAGTAGCTTCCTCTGCCAATGGAGGTTAATATCTTCTCTGAAAGTATTAGACCATTAGACACTTTCCTAGAGCACTGATAGGTTATGACTTACCTAGGGTCACACAGCCAATATATGTCAGAGGCAGGCCCTATTTCTGTCAACTAGGCAATGCTGACTTTCTTTAGAGACTTAAAAAATTATATATTATCTTCCTCTTCACCATCATCATCATCATGATCATCATGTCATCTGAGCATCAAAACATGGTAGGTGAGACAAGCATTATTACTCTCACTTTACAAAAAAGGACACTATAGCTCAGAGAGAGGGGAGCTGATTTTTCCTCAAGGTCACACAACTAGAAAGAGGAGGAGCTAAATTCTAAGTGGCATTTTTTTTCTTTATGCTCCATTATTATAAAAGTTGTGGAATAATGAAATACTGTTGTACACATGACATACGAATTTATTCTGAGGAAGAAGTGACATCAGTATTTCAGATTTTAAAAATATCTACATAGGTATTCTTTCCAGTTTCATATGCTTGGAGGGTTCCAAATTAAATTTAATTCAACATACATTTATTGAGCACCTACATTATGCCAGACATAATGCTCTGTGGTTGCTGAGACTACAAAGAGGAATAAAACAACAACCTGTCTCTGCCCCTCAAGGTGTTGATATTCTATTAGGAGACACAAAAAGCAAGCAGAGCAGTAAATACAAGTTAGTTTCAGGAAGGGAAGAGCCCTAAAACTGGGGCAAATTAAGAATTTGGCAACTGGAATGAACCCTGAAGAAAGACAAAGATTCCAAGAGGCATAAAAGATAGTGGAGGAGGGAGTGCATTCTAGGCAACAACCATCCAGGGACTGGATGCCAAGTTCTGGCAAAAATGAGTAGGTCAATTTGGCTGCAAAATCTATGAAATAAATCCAGAAAGGTAGGATGAAGCCAAATTATGAAGTTCTTTAACTGCCAACATAAATATATGGGTGGAAGAAGTTGGAGGAGGGAAGACCTGAGTTAAAATCCAGCCTTACATACTTGGTAGCTGTATGACCCTGGGCAAGTCACTTAACCTCTGTTTGCCTCAGTCTCCTTAGCTGTTACATAGTAATAATAATAGTACCCATGTCACAAATTGTTGTGAGAAACAAACAAGATATTTGTAAAGTGCTTAGTACAATTCCAGGCAGTGAGTAAGCTTGTTTCCTTTCCTTTCCTTTCCTAAGCATTTTTTTTGTATGCCATTCCTGAAACAACAGGAAATCACTGGGCAATTATCATAATGATAGATTTAGAGCTAAAAGACACCTAATACACTTCCTCCTTTTAGAGAGGAAGAAACTGAGACCCAGAGAAGTTTTGTCATTTAATTAAAGTTACATAGGTTTTAGGTGGCAGAGCCAAGGTTTGAACCAACCATCTGACTCCAGATCCAGAATAATTTCCAGCTTACCACTGAGCAGACCTGTACTCTCTAAAGAATATTTTAGCATATACATAGACAAAGGATTGGAGAGAAAAGTTAAGTGAAAACAGCTATAATTTACAAAGGAGAAGGTCAACATTGAGCTCAATGAAGAGTTATTCTCTCTGATTGTGAATCACTTAATAAATACCACATTTCCTGAAGAGTCTAAATTGTGCATGACTCAAAGTGGCAATGGAACAACTCAGGTCATGGTTACCTATTTATTACAATGACTTGGGTGCAGGCAATGGCATGAAACAGTGATGTCAGACTCAAATAGAAACAGATTCCTGAAGGCCACATGTTGACTTAGAAAATCATTACTTAAATTATCTGTTTTATTGTATTTTTATTTATTTTATTAAACATTTCCCATTACATTTTAAGCAGCTAGGTGGTGCAGTGAATAGAGTTCTGGGCCTGGAGTAAGGAAGACTTCCTGAGTTCCAATCTGGCCTAAGATATGTATGGCCTAGCTGTATGACCCTGGGCAAGCTGTATGACCCTGGGCAAGTCACTTAACTCTGTCTGTGTTTTCTCATCTGTAAAAGGAGCTGGAGAAGGAAATGGCAAGCCACGCCTGTATAATTGCCAAGAAAATACCAAATGGGGTCATGGACAACAAGAACAACAATCAATTACATTTTAATCTGGTTTTGACAGCACTCAGACATGTGGCCCAGGGGTTGTGAGTGTGACACCTCTGGCATAAAGGATATGTCTAGGAAGTAGGAAAGGAATAAGAGAAACACCTGGGTTCAAGTCTTACTTTGCCATAAGACTTTATACCAACCACTTAACTCTGCTGATCCTCAGTTTCCCTCTCTGTTAAATAAATGGACTGTACCTGATAATCTTGAGAGTTGTTCCTGCCCCACAGATACATAATCCTAAGACCACTAGTGCCTTGGGTAGACCCTCTGTGTATAATTTATGGAAAAGTCTGAACAAGAATTAAACAGGTCATAAAGTATGGGTGAATTGTGATCTGTTGGGAGTAATAGAAAAAAACATTCACATAAAGAAGACAGAAGTGGAAGAAACAGAAAATAACTTTAGTCTCTAAGTTTCCCTGATGTGTGCGTGCAAGTTCTACCACGACCACCTGAAACATGTATATAGCATTAACTTTTTTGATATATACATGCTACAAAGTCAATGGCACATCTCTTAACAAATCCTGTTTCTATCATCACTAAAGACAGTTCTTATGTTAAAGTATACAGCCAGGGAGAACCATGAACAAGATTATTAGTGCCTGAGTGATAGCCTTTTGTCAAGCCTAATCATTTGTGACTTTTAACTAAGCTCTTCCATCCCATCAACATCATTATCGTCTGTCAATTGAATGATAATGTTTGAATACCTACCAGGATATGTTAGACTTTTTTTTCTCTCCTTGATTTCATATTAGGGAGTTGAATTTAGCTGACAGTTTCACATATGTAGGTGGCTTAGTGGAGAAAGCAACGGACCTGGAGTCAGGAAGACCTGAATTCAAATTTATTAACTTGTGTGACCCTGTCATTGTCTGCCTCAGTTTCCTCATCTGTGAAATGTGAATAATAAGAAACACCTCCTCACCAACACTGTGGCAAGATAATATTTATAAAGAACTTTTCAAATCTTAAAGGAGAATGATGATGATGGTGATCATGATGGTCATGATATGTGAAATGCAGCCATGAGATTCTCTCTTCCTTCCCCAATTTTGAAAAATTGTTATTATGGAGAGATAGTGCGATATAAAATATTCAGAGCTGATCTTGGAGATGGAAAAATTTTAGTTCATATCTAATCTCTTACAAATCCTCAATCTTGGACCCTTGGCTACTCACTTGACCTCTCAGTGTCCCAGACAATTCTCTAAGACTATGAATTTCAGGGAAGTTGCCTATTTGCATTGGTAGTGGGAGTGTCCTCACCCATAGATAAAATCAGAGATCATGACCAAAAAGCAAAGGAAAAAATAGATCTGGTCATATAATTCCTGGGTTCAAATATCTTTAGTGTTTCTCTATTGTCTTTTGGACCATAGGATCATGGATCTGAGCTGGAAAGTACTTTTAAGGCCAATTAATCCACAAGCAGGCATGTATTAAGCACCTACTATGGGGAACTGTTAGGAACTGTGTTGATATCAGCAATACAATTTTTTTCAAAATGTTTATTTGGTCTCTGCTGTCTAGCAGCCGGCATAGGGATGTAGATACACATTCATGTCTTTCTCTCTGTATATATATGTACGTTTGTATGTATCTACACATACATACATACATACACATATACATACATGCATATTCATTTATATTTCTATTTATATACATACATTTACACACACATATATGTACGTATACATATATATACAAAATAACAATAAAAGCTAACACTTACTTATACAGTGGTTTAAGACTTACAAAGCACTTTACAAAAATGATGTCATTTGATCTCACAATAACTCTTGGAGGTAGGTGTTGTTATTATCTCCATTTTACAGATCAGAAAGGTGAGGTAGATATTAAGTGATTTGCTGAAAGTCATGAGATTCCTAAGTGTCTGAGTGGGATTGGAACTCATCTTAACATTCTATCCACTAATTCATTTAAGTACCTATCTAGATACATGCAAAGTAATATTGAGGGAACACTGAGAAATGGGGAAATGGAGAAAGGCTTCTTGTAGCAGGTGGCACTTGAGTTGTATCTTAAAGATAGAAAGAGAACCCAAGAACTGGAAAGAAAAGATCGAATACTGTGGATGAAGAACCATAGAGAAGACTAGTGACGTTGTACAGACAGTATAAGATGTAGAAGAGTCTATCATTAGGTTGGAAAGAGAGGTTGGGGCCAGTTTATGAAATGCTTTAAATTTCAAACAGATGAGTTTATATTTTTATCCTAATGGCAAAAGGAGGCCACCTGAGTTTATTGAGTAGGGATGTGGCTAGCCAGATACACACTTAATATAATGGGGAGGATAATCAAAATTTGGGGTCTTGTGTGCCGGCTCAGCACTACAGAACCTGGTGCTTTGGGGCAAAGAAGTAATCTCTTCCCGCATTCTTTCACTTCTCATGATATTATTTTAAAGGAGAAAGAGGTCTACCTTAACGCTTTATCTGAGAGGATTGGTTATTGAGGCAGAAAAGCAGCCCACTCAATAGACTTTTTAAAAAAGTGATTATTCATTCTAAAGCCCTTAATTCCTTTCTTCTTCCTCTGCATCCTCTTTCTGGGGCAGCCTGTGAGTGATAGAGAAGATGAACCCTTCACCATCCCCACAGAAATGGCAACTGTTCACACACAGGTGCTTGACTTTTCTTTTTAAGGGTCAGCACCACCCCTTCCCCAATCTTGAAATATTCAGGATGGCAGCTAATCCACATTCATGACTCCAGAGTTAGAATCCTTTTAAAAGGAGAGGGAAAGTACCCAAGTTCCCTTGGGACCAGAAGAAATTCTATGGATGTTACATAAGGAAAATCACATTGGGCATGGTGCATAGGATACATTACAATGAAGAGAGACTTGAGGAAAGGTGGTCAATTAGGAGGCCATTGCAGTAATCTAAGTGAGAGATGATGAGGCCTAGAATAACATGATGGCTATGAAAGTAGAGAGAAAATGTCAATTGAAAGAGATGAAGGTAGAAGTGGCAAGATTTGGCAATTCACTGGTTATGTGGAGTGAGGGAGAATGAAGAATTGAGAGTTATGCTAAGGGCACAAATATGGGAGACTGGAAAAATGGTGGTACCTTCAACAGAAATAAAAAAATGTTAAAGGGTTGAACTGGGGGTATGTGTGTAAAAATCATGTTTTGGACATGCTGAGTTTGGTATGTCTCTAGAACATCCCTTCTCAAAATTTCAATCGATGAAACTTTGGGATAGAAGGTGAGAGACAGAAGGTAAATATATAGATCTGGAATTCAGCTGTTTATAGGGACGCTGATTAAACCTGTTGGTCTTGATGAGGTAAGAAAGAGAATAGAAGAGAACCCATCACAGAGCTTTGAGTATCAGTCATAGTTAAAAGGCATGACATGGATGATGAGCCAGTAAAAGTGATTGACTAGAAGCAGTAAGACAAGTGTGTGTAGGGAGGTGTGAACCAAGAGAGAGCATTCTCATGAAAACATAGGAGAGCATAACCAGGAGGAGATGGTAGTCAACTGTGACTGATGTAGAAGAGAGGTCAAGAAGGATGAGGATTAAGAAACCACCATCAAATGTGAGAGGCTTGAGAAATCATTGGTTAGTATAATAAAAATAATTAATAATAATAATAAAGAAATTGAAATTCGGTGAAGAAATTGAAAACAATTTCAGTTGAGTGATAAGATTAGAAGTCAGGTTATAAAGGACTGAAAAGGGAGTGATGCAAGGGTAACACTATAGTAGATGACTAGACGACACAAGATCATTGTGTCATTAAAACTGTCATCATTACAATTAAGTCTCCAATGTTTTAATCCTTTATTTTTACAAAAGAGGAAACAAGATCTTGAGAGGTGTCATTGCTGGCCCAAGATAACACAGGAAGCATGTGGTGGAAAAGAGATTTGAACTCAACTTCTCTGACTCCAAATCCAAATTCACCTGGCTTTAAAAGTCCTATCCAATCTGATATGACTTTTTTTTTTCATTCTCCCCTTCTTATCATTAGTCCTTCATGGACTCTATGACCCAGCCTAAGTGCTTTACTCTGCAAATATATGGTATGATTAATGGGATCCTGGGCTTCATGTTTTCTTTGATCATCACATTGAACTAAATTCTTAATAATCTTCTAAAGTTCAACCTGAACACCACTTCTTCCATGAAGCCTTCTTTAATTTAATTTAATTTCCAGTTATTAATAACTTTCTTCTTGCAACTTTGAATAATTCCTTTTCTCCCCACAACTCTCTAACACACCTACAAAATAATTAGTGTTACCATCAACATCATTTGTATCTTAGTCTCCTGTTAGACTGTAAGCTTCATGAGGGCAAGACTGTTTTTTTAATAGTTCAGAGATTTTATTCTAACAGCTTTAATTAAAATGCTTTTTTTGTCAAAATGAAAACTGAAAACAAGTATACAAAACAGTCAATTAGTAATTATGTATTGAAAGCAATAAATATCCACAACACTGAGCAAACCAGTTATGAGTTTTTCCTAAGATAGAGTTTAACAGCCCCAGCTTCTTCAGTGTTTATCAAAATACAAAAGAAAAGAAAAAGTAAAATTCTTCTGTCTCTGCACACAAGAAGCACATGCTAAACATCTGTTGAATGAATGCATACATGAATACTTGAACCCATGCAGATTTGTAACAAGAGGTATTTTATCTTTAAAAATATCTCCTTAATATAATAAATTCAGGAAATCATTGAACAAACATTAAATAACTCTTTTAAGCAACTTTTCAAAGCAAATAAATCAAGATTTCTTCCTTTTTCCCCTATTCTTAGTACAGTTTCTGGTATGTATGTATATGTGCATATAAACATAATGTAATATAATTAATAACATATATAAATTTGCATATGTATACATGTAAATAAATATAATGGAATTAAACTCATAGGCCTAGTGAGAATGTTAACTTTGAAAAACTTGCCCTGCAATCTTAAATTGATTTCAAAGACACTTCTTGTTATTAAAATTAAGTCTCTAAGGTTTGGGGCTACTATTCTTTAATGAGAACTCCTAACTGAATACTTCTGAGGTCATCATCGAGAAGACATGAGTTTACCTTCCTAATATTCCCTTTGAATATTAAGTAAGAAGCCCTATGCCTTTTCCTTCACAATCCTTCTTTGCCATCTTTTCTTCCTTTTGGTATTTCTATTCCCTTCCCCCCTTAACATATACAATGTTTTCCTCCTTCTACCTTTGTTCCTTTTCTCAACATAACAGTGAAAAAAATCACTCCAGACCTTCCCCTTTTACTCTCTTCCTCCTTCTGGATTCTTTTGGAAAATAGCACTGTATCCGGAAAAAGACAATCAACAAGCTCTAGCGAGCAGAGGCTGGAAGCTTTTGTTGTTCAGCTGTTTCAGTTGTGCCTGACTTTTGCTTATCCCATTTGGGTTTCGTTGGCAGAGATACTGGAGTTCTTTGCCATTTCCTTCTCCAGCTCATTTTACAGAGGAGGAAACTGAGGCAAACACGGTTAAGTGACTTGCCCAGGGTCACACAGCTAATAAGTGTCTAAATCCAGATTTGAAATCAGGAACATGAGTTTTCCTGATTCCAAGACTGGCACTCTATCCACTGTACAACCTAACTGCTCCTGGCTCCAGGCAAGGCTCCCCGGTACTGGGGAACCTTGGGCAAGTCATTTAACCTGTTTGGGCTCCAGTATCTTGTAAAATAATGGAGTTTGAGTAGGTGATCTTTAAATATCCCTTACAGCTCTAAAATTCTAGGATTCTATTTTAGTTAACACCCAAACAGCCTCACAGTCAGGTTGCCCTTAGGCCCTGGTGAAATCTGTTAGTTAGGTTACAGCCAGAAATTTAAAAGGAAATGTAATGCCTAACAATAGAACTGCAAATTGAATAACATAAAATGATTGAATTGCAAGCATTCATCAGTTTGAGTGACAGATTTGCTCGGCTTCAAGTATTGATTGACTCTAACATCTGCAATGTGACCACAAATCACCTGCATGTAGGAAGTCAGCTTAGCCTACTGTAGTTGATAGGGGTCTGGTGATGAAATCAGGAAGGGCTCAGGTTGGGTGACCCTTGGCAAGTAGAAGTTGTAACATTACTGACAATAATTTTAATAGTTAGCATTTATATTGTAACTATTGTGTGCCTAATACTTGACAAATATTATTTCATTTGATTCTCCCTACTACCCTGTGAGGTAGGTACTGTTATTGTCCCCTTTTTATAATTGATGGAACTAAGGGGAAAAAAATCTAAATGACTTGCCCAAGGTCACATAGCTAATAATTGTCTGATCTCAAATTCGAACTCAGGTCCTCTTGTCTCCTGGCCTAGTGCTCTATCCTTGGTACTGCCTAGCTCCTGCTAGATGCTGACACTTAACTCTCCACCCATTTCCTCCTCTTTAAAATAGGCATGATAATAGTACCTCTACCTCAAAAGGTTGTTATGAAATAATATATCACCATTGCTTTTTAATTTGTTCAGTCGTTTTCAGTTGTCTGACTTTTTGTGACCCCATTGGAGGGTTTTTGTGACAAAGATATGAGAACGATTTGACATTTCCTCCTCCAGCTCCTTTTACAGATGAGAAAACTGAGGCCAACAGGGTTAAGTGATCTGCCCAGTTATTGATTTTACAGCTAGTAAGTGACTGAGGTCAGATTCAAACACTGGTCTTCCTGAATCTATCTTATTATTATTTGATTTCTCACAGTCCCTGGAACATTCTCTTGACCTAAGCAAGACAGTTACAGAGGAGTTGCTAATTTATATCTAAGAAGGAAATTCTCATTCAAGGGGTTCACCACCAATTAAATGACAGGTCCCTACTACCACACCTCAGCTTACTGGGTTCTTCTACCTCTGCATTATCTTACGTTCTTAAGTGCAATAATAATGACTGATAAAATAGGGTATTTTCCTCCAACCAGAGTGATATCCCTTCTCCCCTGACCCCTCATCAACAAATACTGCGTTCACTGCACCAAACAGAGACCTGAGCTTAAAGACAACCTTGTGGAAGCTGCTGAGGTTGCTTTGGGAGCAGGAGAAAAAGGGAAGGAAAACTGCTGAATCCTGCAGGCAGGAGGAAACCCTCTGTGAACACGATAACTTCCATGGGTGCTTGCTTCCATTTTTAAATGCTGTGCTCATCCAGTGCTAAATTTAGGGGTATGAGTCAGAGATGTCTCATGTAGCTTTAAGGTTGTCAAGTGGAAAGTCAAAACACGGTGATATGCTCCCACAATCCTTGAGAAGGATCGGAAATTAACTGTCAGTGTTATTAAAATGTGTCTCTCCTATCTCTGGAGAGCTGAATGGATTGGTTAGCACCCACAATTTAATGCAAAATAGGTTAGACTTTCCAAGCTTCAAATCAAATGGAACCTTCGAGGTCATTTCATTCCATCTCTGTGTGATAGGTGAACCCCCATTACAAAATCTTGGACAAAAGCTGGATGGCCACTCCTGAAGGAGGCTATATTCTATGTGCAGAAAATGTCAGTTGGTAGAAATTGCTACCTTATATTTAGCTAAAAAAAATCTACTTTTCTATTTATTCTACCCATTGGTTCCAGTACTGGGGCCAAGCTTGTTAGTTCAGTCATTCACAGTCTTGATACTTTGAGATTTTCTTGGCAGAGATACTGGAGTATTTTGCCATTTCCTTCTCCAGATCATTTTACAGATGAGGAAACTGAGGCAAATATGACTATGTGACTTTTTGCCCTGAGTCACACTGGTAGTGTCTTAAGGCCAGATCGGAACTCAGGGAAGAGTCTTCCTTTCTCCAGGCCCAGCATTCTGTGCACTATGGCGCCACCTAGCTGTCCCTGGAGCCGACCCGAATGAGTCTTTTTCCTGAAACATCAATTGTATCTACTCAATTTTGGAGTTTTGTCCCAAACAAATTTAAACTTTCCTCCCCTTGGGAAAAATAACATCCTCAGTTCTTTCAACAGAGCCTCATCTGAAACAGTATCATTGATTTAGAACTGGAAGGAATCTTAGAGATCTTTGAAGCCAACTCCTTATTTTATGGTTGAGGACCCTGAGGCATGGAGAAATGATTTTACTGTCTAAGGAACTCAGGTCCTTGTGATTCCAAATTCAGCTCACTATCTACTATTTCACATATCTGCTCTGGAAAAGAGCTTTCTTTTCTTTCTTATTATGGGCATGGTCCAACTTTCAGCATCCCTTATGATCATGGACAACTTTCTTTCTCTTTGTAATGTTTGTGATGGTCAATTATCTTATGGAAAAAGCTAGATTATGGTTACAAGAAATACACATTTATTAAATTAAAATTTAAGAAATTCCTTAGTCCTTTTAAAAATTATTATTATTCTAACTCACCATTGAAATGCAGGCTCAGAGGAACTGAGAAATAATTCCAGCTTCTTAAAATTAATAGCTAACTCCAAGTGATAGCAAGTATCCTCTGACCTTTCCAAACACAAAAAGCTTTGTATTCAGCAGATTGGTCCAGAAATATTAAATATGATGGCTCCCACAACTGACCTCAGGGAAATAAAAGTATTTAGAAGAACTGACGGGCCCCAAAATGTTAGAACTGAAATGGAGTGTGTGATCCTTAGGTCCTGGATTTCAAGGCGTACAGATGAAATCACTCTCACTAAACAAATGTAAGGTGAGAACAAACCTGAAAAATTCTGTGCTAGTTCACAGACACATGAAAAATCAGTAATATGACTGGCAAGGAATAGAAAAAGATAGATTTTTATTACTGGCATATATCAGGAAAAGTGCTGGAGTCAGGAGAAAACCTGGGTTTGAATCCTGTCTCTCATATTTAATAGCTCAGTGACATGGACAAGTTCCTTCATCTCTCTGAAGCTCAGTTTTCTCATGGGTAAATTGGGAATATATTATAAGAACAACTTGTTGTATACTATATGATATTATAACATAAAGTATACATTATATATTTTAGTGTATCTAGTATATGCTTTACTAGATATACTATAGCATAATATGATATAGAATATAATGTAATGCAATATAATATAATACAATGTATAATATAGTTTAGTATAATAGTGTAAACTGTAGTATAACCTGCAATGCACAGGTTATATAACAAGTATAATGGTTCATAGGATTGCTATGAGAAACAAACGATAACATAAAACTTTTAAAATTTTGAATTGCTATATAAATGTTAACTAGTGTTATGTTTACCTTCCCATAATTGAACTTCTGTCAACTGCCTGCCACTTGAACCTTGATTAATCTTTTACCCTGACTGAACTGGGAAAGAGAGACTGGATCTTGGACCCAGGTTAGAACTTCTGTTAACGGTTTTTGTATCCTTTTCTACAGATGAATGACTTCCTGATTTAAAACCTGCTTTGGACTCACAGTCCCAAGTGACTAAAGAGCCAGAGATTCCTGAATTTTATTGCTATTTTCAGTCACTGAATCTTTACCTGACTCTACCTGGCCTTCCAGGCCTAATTGTTTTGCCCATTTAGTTGTTGATCCTGACTTCTTTGTGACAAAATAAGAGAAAACAAACAAGCAAGTCAAATTCGGCTCTCACAAAAAGGATCTGGATAAAAGCATGGGATCTCAGAGTTTAGAAGGTGATTCTAAAGTCATTATATCTAAATGAAAACGCCCTCTGCAGTATTTCCCTATAAGTGGTCACCTTCCAGTCTCAGCTTGAAGCTTTCCAGTTATAAAGTTCTACTTTCCAAAGCAGCCCATTTCATTCTCAGAGAGCTCTAATTGTCAGCCACTTTCTCCTTATGTCAAATCAAAATCTGTCTCCCTGAAATTTATCCTCATTAGTCTTCATTCTGCCCTCTGCGGTCAAGCTGACCAAATCTAATCTCTGTGGCATGTAGCAGACTTTTAGATACTTGAAGACAGCTATCATATCTCCTTTTTCCCTTTTTTGTCTTTTTGTCCCCAGGCTAAGCAACTCCAGCTCCTTAACCTGATCCTCAGGTGAGCTAATTTCCTGTTTTCTAACCATCTCCATTACCATCCTTTGCATTTACAGAGAAAGCTAGATAGAGGCATGCTGGAACTAGAACTGAGAAGACCTAAATTCAGATACTTCTTAGATGTGTGACCTTGGCAAGTAATTTAATCTCTGTTTCAGTTTCCTCGACTGTAAAATGGGAATAATAATAAGAAGAATAGCACCCACGTTTCTTGGTTATAATGAGGTAAAATGAGATAATAGTTGTTAAGCACTTAGCCCAATCCCTGACACATAGTAGGTACTTCCTCCATCCCTTGCTCCAGTCTCTCGATGTCCTTCTGAAAATATAGTGTGAAGACTTGAATACAATATTCTAGTCCCGGGCTGGGTCTAGTGGGTCTCTTACATCCTTCATTCTGGACACTGTACCTATCTTGACACAGTCTAAAAATGGAAAGAATAAGAGGCATATAGGGGCACATAATTGGTAGAAAGATTGAATCAAAGAATTAAATTTACCTCAGTTAACAAAGACTTGCCCTCTGAGCTTCCCATTGCATTGATAGAAGTTACTTGCCAAGTTCTCCATGAACCCTGACAAAGATTTTCCACCAAGATATTTATTGAATTTATTTGGGGATTTCTCTCATCTCTCTGCCTGGTTAAATGCCCCAAACAGCTTGAAAATATGATGAGGAAACAGAATTAAGAAGGGAGAAAGACAAATTGGAAACAGAGCAAAAAGGGTAACGTTGTCCTCTCAACTCCATGGCTCATTATGTTCCTTAAAAGAATCCCTGTCCACATTTCTCTAGGTAATGGATGGATTCGCATTTCTATTTTCTGAGATAATTCAGAGTATAACACCAGACTGCAATGAATATCTGGATATGAATAAAGAGAGAAATGCATTAGTAAGACAAGCTGAGAGAAATTATCTTCTGACTCAAATAACATGCAGGCTGAAGGGGGCTAAGGCTATGCAATACATATGCTGAGTCAATCTATCTCGGCAAAAACCAAGAGATCCTCTACTGAAAGGAAAAGTGGCATATCATCTAGTTAAAATTCTAGCCACCAATATGCATTTCCTGTTAACAGCTGCTCTACTTTGCTTTTGTTTTTGTCTTTATTTCTCTTCTTCCAAAAGTCTAAATGCAGATTCATAGCTATACTGCAGTTTGGACTATGTTTACACACAAACCAGTTTAAGAAACTCTGTTTAAATTTAGTCCAAAGGGGTGACTCTTAAAAAGTTCAATAAATTAAATCTGCTATCCTTTTCCTGATCTTTACTTTCTTGAATGGTCAGCTAACTATGGATTGTCTATTTTTTATTTACATGAAATGTGAATGTTTTACCCTGTGTGGCTGATGTGTGTATAGAGAAAGCCCAATCTAACATGATCAAAGCCAAAATACAACTCTTTTGCCTGACTCTAATAAAAAAAGAACATGTATATATGCATCCATATATTTGGATACATGGCAGTGCATTTGATTTGGCACCTTTCAATTCAATTTGACAATCATTTATTTATGAAAAGAATTCATTATGTGTAAAGCACTTGGATAGAAGCTGGGTCTACAAAGACAAAAAAAAATCCCTGCCCTCACAGAGCTTACATTCTAAATGGTGATATTCATGGAGTTATATAATATTTTAATCTATAAGGGATTCTAGAGGTAATCTTATTTAATTTCCTTATTTTACAGATGAGGAAACTGATTGCTTTGAGAAGTTCAACAACTTGACCATTGTAACCTTGGTACTTCTCTGACATTGAGAAATTGCACACCAATGACAAAGCTTTATTGGTTAGAAGAAAATTATTTGGTTTGGCATGATTCAGGACTTTAAACTGGTGGAGTCTTAAAGAGAATGGTTGTTTTTCTCTAGCCCTGGAAGGAAAAAGTCATGCACAATCTGAGGAATAAGCAAGCCCTTGAATCTTTGGATTGATTGCCTCCCTGGGCAAGCAGGAAGTCAGGTTCACTTTTGGTTTGGCAGGTGGAGAGAAAGGATGATTGCCCGCACAGTTCTAGAGATGTTCAGTTAAGAGACTATGTATGAGAATTGTTCTGGGTCACGTTGGAGAAGGGTGCTTGATAGAGCTACTTTTGCCTGGGAAAGCTTTCCCTTGGTGCTAGGAAAGAGACAGACCAGGTTGTTTTGAATTTTCCATTTCAAGATCCAGAGGGGATGGTGGGGGATGGGGTAAGTTTTACATGTCCCTCATTCACTTTCTCCCACTGGGAGAGAATATATATTAAATCCAAAGTTTTCCTGCTTTGAAAAATCCATTCCTATATCTAATTAATAGTAAATTTGCTGGTTATATAGAGTGATAGATCTTAATTGCTTCAGATCTACATGTTTTGTTATTTGTGAATAGGGGAGACAGACCTTAAGATATATTATGAATGGAGAGGGAACAAACACAGAACAGATGCTCTGTCTGAATGTTGGTGAAAAAAGGAATCTACCCTGCTTGATACCTAAGAAAGAAGCTTATCAATTTGTTAAAAATTCTTTTATGTGGACATCCCAAATCAAAGCTGAGTATGCCTCCTATACTTGGGTGAAAGAAATTCAATTACCTTGCTGTCTGTTGGGGGTAGAGGGTAGAGGGAAAAGAGCTGTCTCTTTGTCATATTGCCTTTTCCGTTGGGTCCCCCTCCACTCATGCCTAGAGGAACTCTTCTACAGGGACCTGACCAAGGATAGCAACTTGGTGGAAGAAGGAGGGGATTAGCCAGAAGACTATTTATTGATGCTCACATTCCAAAGTTAGGGGCCAAAAGAGAGGGAATGTGTACCCTTCTCTCCCTGAAGTAGATTAAATGAGATATTTATAAAACACTTAACACAGGGTATGGCACACAGTAAGTTCCAAATAAATGCTTCTTCCCTTTCTTTCCCTTCCCTTTTCTGTCCCAGTAGTAGCCTAGAGATGAATTTTTCCACCTTAGACAAACAACCCTCATGGACACCCAATTATACCATTATAATGTGGCAACTGTCCAAGTCAAGAAGGAAAGCTCAGATCTCCTGACTCTTAATAAAGAATTTGGGATACTGAAAATTCAAGAGAAGATAGATAAAAAAGTTGATACCTATCTACCATTAGTGGGAAAAAAAGGATTTTTATTAGTGAAGGGTAGGGGTCCAGGAATAGAAGAGGTTATGAGGATGGTTAACAGAGGGAATGAGGTAGGGCAGTAAGCAGAAAGGATCAAGCCTAGTACGACCAGAACATTATAGATTTATAACTTGAAGGGACCTTAGAGGTCATGTAGTTCAACACCTTTATTTCACAGATGAGGAAATTGAAGTAAAGTATATTACGTAAGGGTCACAGAATGGTAGGAATGATATGTGACCTCAAATCATTTGTCTGACTCCCCATTCAGAGCATTTTTGGTTAAAGCAACATGATGTATATGGGATTGAAGCATGTAAATATTGTGAGCCAAATAGAACTGTTGTAACCCTATGAATTTCAACAACGTTTTGCAAGGTTGGTTTAAATCTTGCCTAATACCAAGCTAGCCTGACTAAGTCGTTGCTTGGTTTAAATCCTATTAAAAACACAATCATCTCAAATGCCTCTCCATGGTATCTGGAGTCTTATTCCTTTACTATTTCTTAAGGGTGGATTAAATTCAAATATGAAAAAGTATGGAGTCACTATCCCTCCCAAAACAGTTATTTCATTTTGCACTTCTCAGGTTGAAACGGACGGACTTTTAAAAGATAAAGATTGAGAAAATGAGCAATGCAAAAAGGCAAACCCAAAGCTAGATCACTGTAGAATATCTCTATTTTTAACAACACATTAACAATATGCAGCATACAAAATGATGCTTCTGTCCAATTTCCGTCCAGTTTCTGTCCAGATGAAAAGTGATACATTAGGTTCCAAATAAATGCTTCTTTCCTTTCCTTCCCTTTTCTGTCCCAGTAGTAGCCCAGAGGTGAATTTTTCTGCCATATACAACCCTCACGGACCCAGTTAAACCATTATAATATGGCAACTGTCTGAGTCAAGAAGGAAAGTTCATGTCTCCGGATTATTAATAAAGTATTTGGAATAGTGAAAATTCAAGAGGAGATGGATAAGAAAGTTGATACCTGCCTACTATTAGTCAAACAAAAAAATTTATTAATGTAATTATTGGTTAATAATTGTAAGGCAAATCCTTATCATGATATTATGGAGTCAGGGCAAACTGGAGGTAATGAACATATGCATTTTTACATTATAGGAGCACAGAATTCAGTGCTAAAAGGAACCTTCAAGGTCATCTGGTCTAATCCTTTCATTTCAAAGGGGTAAAGGTTGAGGCATAAAGACCAGAAGTAATTTGCTCAATATCACTTTGGCAAAGAGCTGAGATCTGAGCCTTCATTCTCTGTCTCTAGCTTCCACACTATTCCTGCTATGTCACGATCATCTGAGATCATCAGAATTATTAACTCTGACCATGAAATAATAATAGCTAGCATCCACATGGCTCTTTAAGGCTTGGAAAACATTTTACATTTGTTATTTCATCTGCTTCTTATAACAACCCTTTGAGATAGGTACTGTTATTATGCCCGTTTGATAAACAAGTGTAACTGAAGCTCAGAGAGATGTTTTGCCAAGGGCCACACATGTTAGTGTAAAAAGCAGGATTCAAACCTAGGGCCTCCTCACTCTTTGGTCAGTACCCTTGTCATTATTCCAGATGGGGCTAAGTGATAATGATCACATCTCACATTTCTATAACCCAGTTAAGGTTCCAAAGCAATGTTCTTGTGACAGTGTGAGGTAGATAATGAATTATAACCTCTGGTTTATAGATAGAAAAACTGAGACATGAAGAGGTTCAATGATTTTGCCCAGGTTCACACAGATATTAAGTGATGGACCTGGAATTTTGACTCAATTCCCTTTGTAAACCTCAAGAAACAGTATAGAAATGTGAGTTACAATTATTTTGATGCTGATTCTTAAGCAATGCTTTGCCTGTATGCCACACTGCCTTTAAGTAATTGTTCACATTTCTATGTTTTGTTCCATTACTCAGTCGTTTCAGTTATGTCCAACTCTTCATGACCCCATTTGGGGTTTTCTTGGCAGAGATCCTGGAGTGGTTTGCCATTTCCTGCTCCAGCTCATTTTACAACTGAGGCAAACAGGGTTGTGAGTTGCTCAGGGTCACACAGTTGTGAAGTGTATGAGGCTGGATGAACTTGAGTCTTCCTGACTCCAGGTCTGGCACTCATTAAATCAGAGATTGTTGAACTAATGGATATTTGTACTGGAAAGAGTTTCCTCATGGCAGAGGAAGAGGATAGGGGAGGGATTGTGCCATATACCAGAGGAGTCAAACATGCTCGTGGTCTGTAAAATACCTGAGTGCAACTGAACCAGGTTAAAATGAAATTGGGACATATTTAACAAAATAAATAAAAGGCAATGGAACATACATACTGTCAGTATGTGGTTTTCTAAGTCAATATGCAGTTCTAGAGATCCCTATATATAGTTTAGTGACCTCTTATTATCTGAGTTTGATATCATTCTCTTATACCTATGAAGTCTCAAGTTTAGTTTAAAAAAAGTTATTGGTTAACTGGATTTTTGCATCTCTATTAACAATTTTCAAAAATATATTTACATGTCCTTGTTATACTATCTGAAATGATACTCCATATTTAAGGAAGACATCTGATTATCATTGCTTTGCAAATGGGTATGTTTCTATATAAGAATTATAGCATATATTATGGAACAAATGTGGAATTTTAATGTTTATTTTTTAGGATAAATCCCAGAAATAATTTGGTTATACAAGTTTCAGAAAATTACATTTAATTCTAGTTTTAGCAGTCTTGCCAATAGTGTATCTATATGTGTTCTGTTCTATATGCAAGAAACAGATCAAATCTATAAATTTCCTAGATGTCAATACTCTAATTTCGTAGTCTTCCTGGCTTACTTAGGAAGAATATCACAACCTTTTAATATTCCAAAATCCCATTCATATAGAAAGATAGTAATGCACGTTATCAATTTATACAGGTTGAAACCTTATACACCATGTTACATGCTATATAACTATTTCTTTTTCCAAGAACCAACAAGTATTGGTAGTAAGTGAGATTGTCCTGAGATCATTCCCAAGAAAGAACACTTAGAAAAAAATCTTCACATACAAGATAACTAACATTGCCAGGACTAAAAGTTTCTCATTTTCTCTTTTACAAGAGGAAAATCTACTGGATTCATAGTCAGAGGAAACGACCTTGAATTCCAACTGTTCTATATAATACTCATTAGACCTTAAGTAAACCATTTAATTTATATAATGAGAGGGTGGAACTAGGTGATCTTGAAAAACACTTCCAGTTCTAAATCTTATGGTCTTATGGGAACCCTAAGTGATTAACCTCTGATAATGGGAAAAATCAGGAATTCAGCAGTCGGAAGAGCAAACACCAGAATATCTTTCACTGATATTAAAATCCCACATTTCTCAGAATATGCTAAAGTTTGCTTCAGTATAAGTAGTAACAAATGGTTTTGATAAAGGAGTCAGAAGACTTTGGAATGATACTGTTTAATAGAATTCACCACAATTTATTTTTTCCCCCACTGGTAATTCAAATTTATAATGTTGAGGAAGCATAGAAGGCATGCATAAGAACCCTTGGCTAGAGAGAGGAAGACATGATCTTTCCACTGATATTATATTTTGACCTTGGGCAAGAAACAATTTCTCTAAGATTCAGTCTATTTATTTGTAAAAATGTGGTTAAAATACCTGTTATAACCTACTTCAAAGGGTTGAGGTAAGGCTCATACAATCACAATTTAGAGCTAGAAGGGACCTTACAAACTATCAATCCCAACCCTCTTACTTTACAGATAAGGAAACTGAGGCAAAGAGCAGGTAAGTGATTTCTGGGTGGTCCAATAAGTATATGAGGTAGGATTTGAAGTTAGGTATTCTTTTCTCCAAGTCTAGTTATTTATCCATTGTGACCTGACTCGTAAAATGAGATAATACATGTAAAATAGTTTTGAAACCACAAGACTATGTAAATAGCACGTAGGGTATAATCTAAATACTTCTATACTAGAGGAATATTATTCTTATCTCCTTGTTAAAAATGGATCTTTTGGGCAGAGCCAAGATGGCAGTGTAGAAGCAGCAAGGTTCCTCAGCTCCCACACAACCAACCTAAATACCCATAAAATATGACCCCAGACAAAGTCTAGGACTCTCAGACTCACAAAAATACAGAAAACACATCTCTCACTGAAGGCAGCTTGGCAGCAGGGTCTCATTGTGGTGGGGGAGCTGAGACCAGCTCAGCCTGAAATCAAAATGCAGCCAGGCCAGGCCCCAGGGTGACTGGGAGAAGCCAAGCAGAGCTGCAGCCAGTCTACAAGAGAGAAGGTCTATTGCATCTCCAGCAACTACACATCTACCAAGGTGTGAAAAACAAGGATTAGAGAAAGGCAGCTCGGCAGGAGGGAGTCATCCAGCAGGCCGGGAGTGAGTCTAGGACAACCCAACCCAAAACCAAAACCATGGCCAGGACCCAGGGTGGTGGGGAGGAGTGAAGCCTCCCAAGCTGCAGCGTGAGTCTACTTCAGAGAAGATCTATTGCACCTGGAGGAATCTTCACATCTAGCAAGCCAGGATTAGAGGTCAGTGAAAGTGGAACTTTGAAACTTAATTTGGGGGAGGAAAAGCAGTTTGGCCAGTCTGTCCCCAGGGCAAGGAAGCAGTGGGGGAAGGGCAGGAACTGCTGTAACCAGCGGCTGCCCCAACTGGGCTGCTTCAGAACCCTTGGCCTGCGGACCCCGCAGTGGGGCTGAGTTGACTGATCAGGGCCAAGTGCTCTTGCGTTGAGTGGCCTGGATCCAGATCATGGTCTAGGGTGGTGGTCCTTGGGTGCGATCTCAGCAATCCAAAGCTGGTGGAGGCTGCAACACCCCCCTAATAGCTCCAGCAGCTGGGAAAACCCCAGCGATTTGGAACAGAGCTTTCCCCCATGGAAGCAGAGTTCCACAAAGCTAAAAAAAACCCAACCAATTAATTGACTGGCCAACATGAGGAAAAGGAAGCAAAATAAGAACAGCAATAAATTCTAGAACCCTTTTTTGTGGACAAAAAAGATCAAAGTATGGAACGGGAGGAAGACAACACAGTCAGA
>JAQQSW010000040.1:176841-178781 GCA_028646575.1 Pseudocheirus occidentalis | reverse complement strand
TTTCCAATTTTTCCTCCACTTCTCTTATTTGGTTTTCAAAGTCCTTTCTAAGTTGATCCATAGCTTGTAGGCATTCTTCCAGTGTCTTGGAAGCATTTGGTGTGGGAGTTCTGACTGTGCTGTCTTCCTCGCACTCTATGCTTTGATCCTTTTTGTCCACAAAAAAGGATTCTAGAGTTTTATTGCTGTTCTTACTCTGCTTCCTTTTCTTCATGTTGGCCAGTCTATATCTCTGGGGCCTTCACAGCTGCCGGAGCTATTAGTGGGGTGCTGCAGCACCCCCCATCTTTGGCTCACTGAAAGCACACCCCAGGACCACCACTCAATACCACAATTCAGATCTAGGCCGCTCAACTCAAGAGCCCTTGGCCCTGATGGATCGCCTCAGCCCCCCTGCTATCTGCAGGCTGGGGTCTCTGAAGTAGCCCAGTGGAGGCCGCTGCTGCTTTAAGCCATTCCTGCTGCCACAGCCGGTCTCTCGCTGCTTCCCTGCCCTGGGAGCAGTTTGGCCGGACCACTCTTCTCCCCTAAATTTAGCAAAATCCACTGACCTTTCTCTTAGCCTTCTTTCCTCTGGCCTGATAAATGTGGGAACTGTGCCTCCAGTACCACCAATCTGTTCTCCTATATATTCGACTCTGCCTGACTGCCCTGGGGCCTGGCCAGGCTGGGGTTTTGGGCTGGGCTGGCCCCGGCTCCCAGACTGCTGGGATGAGCCCAACCTGTTGAGCTGCCTGCAGCAACAGATGCATTTTCTGTATTTTGAAGAGTCATGGAGCTCTAAAATCTGTTTAGAGTCATATTCTATGGGTGTTTAGGGTGGCTGTGTGGGAGCTGCCAAACTTTGCTGCTTCTACGCTGCCATCTTGGCTCTGCAACCCCCCAAAAGTAATCCTTTGACTTTTTATTAATGATCTCCAGTGAAAGACTCACATTTTCCTGAACCTACTACATGTTTGGATGGATCAGATTGCTAGGAAATTTTCCTTAAATCAAAGGTACATTTACTTCTGTGAAACTTCCATCCATTGTTCCTAATTCTATCCATCAGGGTGAAATTGAACCCTTTTAATCTTGCTTTTTTGGTGAGAACTCTTCAGATATTTGACCATAGCAATAATATTCTTCCCTGAGTCTTGTCTTGTCTTTTCCTGGATCAATATCTCAAGATCATTCAACTGATTCTTAGAAGAATGGTAGAAAGAGAAGACTGAACCTAGAGTCAGGATGAGCTGAGTTCAAATCCAGAAACATGCATGTACCAGATTATGACCAGGGCAAGTCATTTAAACTCTGTCTGCCTCACTTTTCTGATCTATAAAATGGCATAATAAAAGTGCCTACCTCATGGCATTATTACATAGGATAAAATGAAGTGCTATTTATAAAGTACTTGAGAACTTTGAAGGACTGTATAAATGTGCTCTGTCATTTTATTTATATTCAAACTGTTTCACCAACCTCTTTGCCCTTCTCTCAATATTATCCAGCTTATCAAGACACCTCCTAAAATGGGAAATTTAGAACTGAAAATAATACTATATATGAGTATAAATAGCGTAGAGTACAAAGGGACTATCCCATCTTAACAAAGCCTAAAATAACTCTAGTCAAAGTCCCCATCTTCCCCAAAACTGAATTAATCCTCAGTATTAGCACTTTTCACTTACATATTCAACATTTTTACATAGCCTTATGCTTTTCAAAATATATTTTCACCTCCATTTATCTTTAACATCAATGCAGTCTTCAAAACCTGTGAAATAGGTGGGTTTAGTATTATTATATTCATCTTATAGAGGAAGAAAGAGAGGTCAAAGAGATGTGACTTCCTTGAGGCCACCACAGCAATGAAACAGTATAATTGGAATTAGAGCCCAGAATTCCTAGCCCTTTAGGCTTTTTCATCCAAATATTCTCTTAGTGTTTGATAATTACTT
>JAQQSW010000040.1:89341-171841 GCA_028646575.1 Pseudocheirus occidentalis | reverse complement strand
AAAATTCTCACATGCTTTCATTCTTCAACCATTCCATTGTGGCGCCAATGCAATACTTACAGCTCTCACAATCACAATAAAGATCATGACTATAAGTATCTCATGATATCCGATCACAAAATATACCAAACTCTCCAGATAGAGGCTAGAACTGAAGTATTTATTTAGACACCAGAAAACTGAATCCCAAAACCAGCAAGCCAATTCCATCATAGTACCAAAAACATTCAGAAACCCTAATAATGCTGAGAGTCACAGCATCCTTCAGCCTTCCCACAAACCAATACAACATCAATATTTACTCACAAACCTCTCTATCTCCTTGCCTGAGTATCCTCTCCCTCCCTACCATCCAGCTAGCTCTGATCTGCTTCCTGTAGGCTCTGCTTCCCTTCCACAAACTCCTCCCACCACAAGTTCCAGGTTACTACAGTCATCCCATTAGAGGGGCAGAGTTTACTTTCAAAGCATGGGAGGTCTTCAAACTCCCCCTAGGTCTATTAAGGGGTAAGGAAGATCTCCAAATTCTCATTCTCATTACATCTAGTCAAAAGTACTTACCTTAATATTTAATCCATTTTGTTTAATAATCCATTTCCTATTAATTTTTTAATGTATTGACACCTTCTAAAGTTGATCATTGGTAAACTAATCAGATTATTCCCCCTACAGTTTCTCAGTCATTATCCTACTAAAAATTCAGTGTCCCCTTCAGGTAGCCAAAGCCTAAGTAATTATGACCAATCCTGGTCTCAGAAAACATAAGAGGAAACACAACTCCTCTTTCTCAATAGAGAAGTGGATAACTACACACAAAAATCATAATATACACTGCTGGATAGGACTACTGTGTTAGTTTTGTTCTACCATATGTTATAAGAAAAGTTTAGCAGAGTGAATAAGCATTTATTAAGAACCTACTATGTGCCAGACACTGTTAAGTAAAAGGATTATGGGCAAAAGCAAAAGGAATTAATAAAAAAAAATTAGGGGGTACAGCCAAGATGGCAAAGTAAAATCAGGGACTTGCTTAAGCTCTCCCCCAAACTGCTCCAAGTACCTGTAAAAAAATTGCTCTAAACAAATTCTAGAGCAGCAGAACCCACGAAAAGATGGAGTAAAACAAATTTCAAGCCCACAACAACCTGGAAGGTTGACAGGAAAGATCTGTTGCACCAGGATGGGAGAGAAGTGCAGTCCAGTGTGGACCATGCCAACACAGGCCAGAGCCAGAGCAAACCTGGAGCAGACTTCAGGGGACTAAATCAGTGGCAGCTGTGGTGGTTTCCAGACTTCATAACCCACAAATGCCAAAGACAGCTTAGAAGGTCAGTAAGAAAGGTCTGTTGGACCTGGGTGAGAAAGGGCGTGTGGTCAGGCCCCAGCCCAAGGGCAGTGGGAAGGTGGGGGAGGAATTGATCAAAAGGGGATTGCAGGGATTTTTTTCTGGCTCTGAGACAGGATTCTCTTGCCTTGCCCATATTTGGATCTGGGTCGCAGTCCTAAGTGGTGGTCCTGGGGTGAAGAGGTGTGCTGCCATGGCAGAGCTTGTGGTGGCAGTGGTGAAGTAATCCTCCTCAAAGTTCCAAAGCAGAAAAGAGTGCTTGTGGCCACTCACAGACCAGAGCACAGATGAGAAGAGAGGAGTAAACACTTCTCCTTTGATCATACAAACTTAGAAGAACTAAAAATTTACAGGTCCCTAGAAATATCTCTGAAAATAGCTATACAAAACCCCTGAAGATTGGGACAATACACCCCCAGCCCTGGAAGCAGAGTCCTACCTTAACAAAGAGCTAAAAAGTCAAGTAATTGACTGAGAAAATGAACAAACACTGGGAAAAAATCAGACTATAAAAAACACAACCAGAAGAAGACAACAAAGTCAAAGTTCCTATTTCCAAAGCCTCCAAGAAAAACATGAATTTGTTGCAGACCATGGAAGAATTCAAAAAGGATTTTGAAAACCAAGTAAGAGAAGTAGAAGAAAAATTAGTAAGAGAAATGAGAGCGATGCAAGAAAATCATGAAAAAACAAGTCAATAGCTTGCTAAAGGAAGCCCAAAAATGCTGAAGAAAATAAAAGATAGACTAGACCTTAAAAAATAGACTAGACCAAATGGCAAAAGAGGCCCAAAGACTCAATGAGGAGAAGAATGCCTTAAAAATCAGAATGAGCTAACTGGAAAAAGAAGTTCAAAAGCTGAAGAAAATAATTCCTTAGAAATTAGAATGGAGCAAATGGAAGCTAATGACTTTATTAGAAACTGAGAAATTGCAAAAAAGAAAAAGATTAAGCATTCAAAAGCAATAAAGATATTTTTTAAATTCCATGTATGGCTAAACAATTTGTGGCACATGATTATGATGGAATATTATTGTGCCATAAGAAATGATGAGCAGGATGGTTTCAGAAAATCCTGGAAAAACTCGCATGACCTAATACAAAGTGAAGTGACCAAAACCAGGAGAGCATTGTACACTATAAAAGCAATATTATGTGATGATCAACTGTGAATGACTTGGCTATTCTCAGCAATACAATGCAAGAAAATTCCAAAGGATCTACATTGAAAAATACTATCCACTTCCAGAGAAAGAATCAATGGAGCCTGAATGTAGATGGAAGCATACTTTTTTTTAATTTTCATTATTTTTCTTCGGTTTGGTTGTTTTGGTTCTTTTTCATCTGCAGCTTCTTTCACAACATGGGTAATACGGAAATATGTTTTTCATGATTGCACATGTATAATCTAGAGCAAATGGCTTGCCTTCTCAAAGAAGAGGAAGGGGAGAGAGAATTTGGAGCTCAAAATTTTAGAAAACAAATGTTAAAAATTGTTTTTAACATGTAATTTTTAAAAATACATAAAAATTTTTGCATTAAAAACAACCATACCCTTGAACAGAACCTATTTAACAGTACAGAGAAGATGGAGGAATTTCCTTGTTGCTGTGGGTCCACTGAAAATAATTCACTCAGCAATATGAATGAAAAAGAAGCATATTATGCTTGAACTAAATTAATCTATATGAATTAGGCTGATATTTAAATTGTTTTCTTTATGTGGATTTCATTATGGTTACCCAAAACATCATGCTGTGCTAGGGTGTTAAGTGATTCAGGAATTGAGTAGAAATGCCAAAATTAATAGCACAGCTGTATACCAAATAGAATCTGTATTTTGACTCCATTAGACTTTTCATTTCTGGGGAAAAAATAGTACCAGAAAAATTCAAAAGTTTGGGAGAAGCAAATGCTGAAATTGTGCTCATACGATGCATGATAAAAGCAAGGCTAAACTTTGGATTCAGAAAACTGGTAAGGTTATACATACATACATACAAACATACATATATGCATACATACATACATATATACTTACATACATATATTATACACACACATATCTTTCCATCTAATTGCTTGAATTTTCAGATGGAAATATATCTAAAAAGGTGAAGCAGTTTTCTTAAAGTAATATAGTAAATTGGAATGATTCAAACTCAGAGCTTCTGACCCCCAAAATGCCATGAAATCTTTCCACTGTGAAACCTTAGGCAATCTACCAGCCCTACATACTATATGGTCCCATTGGGAGGAAAGTACTTTATGGAGCATTATATAAATGGGAAATACTCCCATTATATAAATGAGAATTATAATAGCTAACATCTGTGTAGAGCTTTGTAGGTTTACAAAGCTCCTTGTATATATTAGCTCATGCTCCTAAAATCAAGTTTGAAAGTTGCTTAAAGGTGACAAGGCACATGATGAGCAGGAGTTGGCTGAAACTAATTACCAACAAGGAATTACATGGGACATGCAATTGTAAAGTCACATAAAAGATGTAAGATGTCATCGGAGCTGTCCAAACAGAAAAAAAGGTGAGTCAGTCATATCACAAGAATGAGCAATAACTGATAGACAGGTCTTATGCTCCACTGGTAAGCACACAATGATAAAAGATCTAGAGAAAGACCCATTCCCAACTCCCTAACATGATGAGAATTATATATATATATATATATTATATATTTATTATATAATTATATAACAATAAATCATATATAAACATATTTTTATATATAAATAAGGCCCATACAGAATAGAAAGGCATAGATGGATTGAAATCTTCACTAGCAGGGGAAGTTCTCATGTTAATGGAATCCAGGGGTGGGCTAGTAAATGTTTAACAACTGGGGGGTAGAAAGTGAATGTATATCTAACATGCCTTTAAGTTTAATTTACATTGTTAACATTTTCTCCATTGCTTTCTTACATCTAGGCAATCAACAAAACAATACATCAAACTTTGATTTGTAGCATATGGTGATTTGCAGGGTGTAAATCAAAATTTGTTGAAAATTTAACAGGCTCTTGTGAGTTGGTTTGAGTTGTCTATACCATACTCCTGAGATCACAGTTCTACTGAAATTTCAAAGAAGTATTCTTTTCAAAGGGACTAAGGTGAACTTTGATCAGGTAACAGCTAGCATTTCTGAAAACACTTTAATATTTACAAAGTTCTTTATATTTGTTACCTTATTTGATCCAAAAAGAAATCCAAAAATTTGATCCTAAAGTAGGTGATAGAATTTTTCCCCATTTTACAGATAAGGAAACTGAGACTTGGAGAGAGGTTAAGCGACTTGTCCAGGGTCAAACAGCTAGTAGGCATCTGAGGAAGAATTAGAATTCAGATCTTTCTGACTAAGTCCGATCATCTATCCACTAGGCTGTCTAGATTAGATAAAGAAAAGCTATAGGTTTTCAATGTAAATGGAAACAATTATAGTCAGTGACTAAAGTCCTATGGTCAATAAAATTCTAGAGACCCAAAAAGACTCAGAAATGGTATCAATAGTAGAGCAAACATAAGCTTATTACCAGAAAGCTTCACCATTATAAGGCAAATACCAGTGAAAACCTTTCTTCCTAATCATATATGTGTGTGTGTTTCTATGTATGTATAGATATATAGAGACACACATATGTATGTATGTATATGTGTGTGTGTATATATATATGTGCATGCATACACACACACAGTATACCATTGTCAATGCAGTTACATTACATGCATTCATTCAACAGGGATTTATTAAGTAAAGATTTAGAGAAGACTTGGATTCTTACCTTCAAAGAACTTCAGTCTAGTAGAAAAATAAGATACCACCCCAGATAGCTATAATGAAAACAGAAAGGACAAAATAAATCCCCACTCTCCTACTTGTTAAGAAAACAAAAACCAAAACTTCCCAAAGACAGTGGTGATTTTCCTTTGGTACAGAGGTCCCTGAGGGATTGAGAGAGTGTTGCCATGGCTATTATTCTGCTTATAAAAATTACTATAACTGAGCTGAAGAGACATAGGTTAGAAACTAAAGACATTTGAATCAGAATTGAACCCTGAAAAGAAACTACCCCTTGATCAGAGCAGCCACGATAGAAACACAATGTGTTGGAAAGAGGACTGGTTTTAAAATCACAAAGACAGGATCTGAGAGCTAACAATGAGCACAGAGGTCATCTAGCCCAGAATTTCTTAGACTTTTTTCACTCATACCCCCTCTTTGAGTTTAGGCTGTGTTCTTAGGTGATATGTGGTTGTAATGGTAATGGGAATCTGAAGATCCTCCCTGCCCCTTGATAGACTTAAATGAATCTAAGAACCTTCCCTGATTTGAAAATATACTCTGCCCCCTAAAAGGCCAAGTGTGGCGGGAGCCTGTGGTGGGAGGCTTGTTTTTCAGGAATGCACACACCTTGTTACTTTGTGATTGGGTAGTGGGTCAAGAGAGTTGTGACATTCTCTGACCCAGGAGAAGGCTATATATACCCTGATACGAGGTGCTTTGGGGCTCACTTTGGAAAGAGTTGTGTGATTTGGCCAGATGAGACTGGGCAGCAGCTCACACACACACACACACACACACACACACACACACACACACACACACACCAGCTTTGAAAATGCAGACGTTGGTGCTTCCCCCTCTGGTAACTAACTAGGTATGGATGTAATGGTCAGACAGCTGGAAGCCCTGTCTGTTGCTTTGTTTCTCTGTCTGTATTTTTTTTTGCCTGCTTGTAACTTCTGTTTGTATTCTCTCAAGTTCAGGGTGCTGACTTTTTTCACCTGAACTAGGTAAATGATATATGTTTGATTAAAGTCAGATCATTAACCCATTTTGAGTTGCTTTCCTTTAGAAAAGTGGATCTAAGAATCTGTGCTAGCAGCCATCCTGAGTACGCTAGGGTACTTGCTGCTACAGTGGTCTGAGGGCATGCACAGTACAAAGTATACATGCTTTGTATTCAGAACCAAGGCTACAGTGGAGCTGCCTAATGCAACATGGAGCAAGTAACATCAGAAACAACTCAGGTTCATTACATGTTTGATTTTTAACTAATATTTTTTCATTACATGTTCAGAAACCTCTTACTGCTGCCAAATTTTTCATGACCTCATATGGGGTCACAACTCACAGTTTAAGAAGGACTGATGTAGCCTAAGCTACACACAAGTAGGAATCTCTGCCACATCACTTCCAATAAATGTTCATTCATTCTTTGCCTGAGGAGCTCTGATGGTGGGAAGTCCCCCACTTCCTGGGGCAACCAGAACCACCTTGAGAAAGTTCTGATCTGCTGAGTAGTTTTTTTCCCCAAAATCTGCCTTTCTACAATCAATCAAAAAAACATTTATTAGGAGGTGGGAACAAAATGGAGCAGTAGAGGAAGCACCACAGCCAGATTCTCCCTATATTATCCTCTAAACAGCTTTATATAATAACTCAAATCAAAATCTGGAGCAGCAGAGTCAACAAAAGGTCTGGGCAAGATATTTCTCCAGCCTAAGACAGATTAGGAGGTAGAAAGGAGAAGTCTGTAACATTAAGTTTGGAGCTGTGCCAGAGCACACACTGAAGAATCAGTCAAAAGATGAAGAAATGGAAGAAAATGTGAAATATCTCCTCAGAGAAACAACTGACCTGGATAATAGATCCAGGAGAGACGATATAACAATTAGTGGACAATCTGAAAGCTATGATCAAAAAAGAGCCTAGACATCATATTCTAAGAAAGTATAAGGAAAAACTACCCCCAATATCCTAGAAACAGAGAGCAGAATAGAAATGTTTAAAATCCACCAATCAATTCCTGAAAGAGATCCCAAAGTAAAAACTCTCAGGAATATTATGGCCAAATTCCAGAGCCCCCAGCTCAAAGAGAAAACACTTCAAGCAACCAGAAAGAAACTCTTCAAATACTATAAAGCCACAGTCAGGATCACACAAGATTTAGCCACTATCACATTAAAAGAGCAGATGATTAAGAATATGATATTCCAAAAGGCAAACGTATTATGATCACAACCAATAATAAGCTATCCAACAAAACTGAGTATAATCCTTCAAGGGGAAAATGAGTATTTAATGAAATAGAGGACTTTTAAGCATTCCTGATGAAAAGACCAAATACAAGACTCAAGAAAAACATAAAAAGGTAAATGTGAAAGAAAAATCCTAAGAGACTCAATAAAGTTGGAATGATGGAAGATGATACATGTAACTCCAAAGACTTCTATTATTAAGGCAGTTAGAAGGACTTTACCTAAATAGTAGGCCCAGGTACGAATCAATTATTTTGAAATTTTATCTTTAAAAAGTGGACGAGCAAGAAAGAAGGATATGGAGCAGGTAGGTGGTACAGTGAATAGAGCACTGGCCCTGGAGTCAGAAGGACCTGAGTTCAAATTTGACATCAGATACTTAGCACTTATTAGTGCTGAGTGACCTTGGACAAGTCATTTAACCCCAATTTCCCTGCATTCCCCCCTCCAAAAAGAAAAAGAAAGATGCACTGGGAGAAGGACAAAGGGAGAGGATGAATAGGGGAAATTATCTCATATAAAAGAAGCATGCAAAGAAGACATTTTACAGTGAAGGAGAAAGTGGAGAGGGGCAGGCAATGCTTGAATCTCCTCACTCTCATCTGAATTTGTTTGAAGAGGAAAAGATATATTCAGTTGCATATAGAAATCTAGGATGGCTAGGTGATGCAACAGACAGAGTACCTGGCCCTGGAGACAGATGGAGTCATCCTTCTTAATCTAAATCTGGCCTCAGACAATTACTAGCTATGTACCCCTGGACAAGTCACTTAATTCTGTTTGCCTCAGTTTCCTTGTCTGAAAAATGAGCTGGAGAAGCATATGGCAAACCACTTTGGTATCTTTACCAATAAAATTTCATATGGAATCACAAAGAGTCAAAATTTGTGATATAAATCAAAGAGTGACTGAAATGACTGAACAACAAATAAAAAATCTAATTTGCCCAACAGGGAAGTAGGAAGGAGAGGGTAATGAAAAAGGGAAGACAGATTAAAGGAGGCAGTGGTCAGAAGTAAAACAAACCTTTGAAGAGAGAAAGGATAATGAGAAAGAAAGGATAAAAAGAAGAAAATAGGACAGAGAGCAATGTACAGTTAGTAATCATTGCTGTGAATATAAATGGGATGAATTCACTCATTAAACAGAAGCAGATAGCATAATGGATTAGAAACAAGAATCTAACAATACGCTGTTTACAAGAGACACAGGCTAGAGCAGAATCTATTTTGCTTCAGCTGAATTTCAGATGAAACAAAAATAGACCTAATTAAAAGAGATAAGCAGAAAAACTACATCTTACTAAAAAGTACCATAGACAATAAAGCAATATCAATACTAACCCATGCACCAAATAGAATAGCATCCAAATTCTTAAAGGAAAAGTTAAATCCCCAATAAACACTAAAATATAAATCCTGAAAATCAAAGGAGAGACTAATAAGATTGAATTATTTTTAATACAACTAATAAATAAAAGTAGGAACAGGTTTTATGGGTGGGAGACATATAAAATAGATAAACCATTGGTTAATTTGATTTAAAAAAATAAAGAAGACAAAGGTGTCAGTATCAAAAATGAAAAGGGTGAATGTACCATCAATGAAAATGAAATTAAAACAATTATTAAGAGCTATTTTGTCCAATTTTATGCCAGTAAAATTGATTATCTAAGCTAAATGGATGAATATTTACAAAAAATATAAAATGCTCAGATTAACAGAAAAGGAAATAGAACTCTTAAATACCCTATTTTAGGAAGAAAAGAGAAAAAAATTTGAACAAAACATAAATGAGCTCCCTAAGGAAAAATCCCCAGGACTGGATAGATTTACAAGTGAGTTCTACCAAACTTTTAAGAAATAATTATCTCCAATATTGTATAAGCTATTTGAAAAAAAATAAGTAAAGAAATCCTACCAAATTCTTTTTATGATATTAATATGATTTTTATGCCCAAACCAAGAAGAGCAAAAACAGAAAGGAAACTATAGACCAATTTCTTAAATGAATATAGATGCAAAATTTTTAAATAAAATACTAGCAAGGAGATTATAGAAATATATCACAAAGATAATACACTATAACCAGGTAGGATTTATACCAAGAATGCATGGCTGACTCAATATTAGAAAAACTATAAACATCAATGATCACATTAATAAGAAAAACAGCAAAAATCATATTATTATCTCAATAAGTACAGAAATTTTTTTTGGACAAATTACATTCATTCCTATTAACAACACTAGAAAGCACAGAAATCACTGGAATCTTTCTTAAATGATAACTAGAATGTATCTCAAACTAAGAGCAAGCATTATCTTTAATGGGGATAAACTAGTAGCTTTCCCAGTAAGAAAAGAGGTTAAGCAAGGATGTCACCATAGTATTCAATATGGTGATTCAACATTAAATTCAGTATTGTATTAGAAATGGCCCCCATAACAATGACATAAGAAAAAGAAATTGAAGGAATAAAAACAGTTAAAGAAGCAGCAAAATTATCACTCTTTGCAGATGATATGATGGTATACTTGGAGAATCTTAAAGAATCAACTAAAAACTATTTGAAACAATTAGCAACTTCAGCAAAATTATAGGCTATAAAATGAACCCATCTAAATCATCAGCATTTCTATATATTATCACTAACAAAACCTAGAAAGAAGAGATAGAAAGAGAAATTCCATTTAAAATAACTGCAGACAATATAAAATACATGGGAGTCCACCCACCAAGACAAACCCAGGGACTAAATGAACACAGATACAAAACATTTCCCACAAATAAGGACTGATCTTAAGAAATTGTTCATGAGTAAATTGAGCCAATATAATAAAAATGACAATTATACCTAAGTTAACTTATTTAGTCAGTGCCATACCAATCAAACTACCAAAGAATCATTACATAGAACCAGAAAAAATTAATAACCAAATTTATCTGGAAGAACAAAAGGTTAAGAATAGCAAGAAAAGCAGTGGAAAATGAAGGAAAATAGCCTAGATGTACCAAATTTCAAATCATATAATAAAACTATAATCGTGAAAACAATCTAAAACTGGCTAAGAAATAGAGCAGTTGATAGTAGAATAGAATAGGTATGTAATACATTGTAGTAAATAACCATAGTAATCTAGTGCTTGATAAACCTAAAGATCCAACCCGTGGGAACATGAACTCACTATTTGACAAAAATTTATGGGAAAACTAGAAAGCAATTTGGCAAAAACTAAGCATACACCACCATCTCACACCATATACCAAACTAAGGTTAAAATGGGTGAATGATTTGCCCATGAAGGTTAATATCATAAGTAAATTAGGAGCACATGGGAAAATTTACCTGTCAGAGCTACAGATAAAAGAAATAATTGTGACCAAACAAGAGACAGAAGAAATCACAGGAAATAAAATGGATAATTTTGATTTCATGAAATTAAAAATTTTGGCACAAACAAAACCAAAGTAACCAAAATTAGAAGGAAAGTAGGAAATCAGGGGAAAAAAATTTTTACAGCAAGTTTCTCTTATAAATACCTCATTTCTCAAATATATAGGAAACTAATTTATAAAAATATGAGCTATTTCCCAATTGGTAAATGGTCAAAAGATATTAACAGGCAGTTTCCAGAAGAAATCGAAGCTATCTACCATTATATGAAAAATTATATAAATCATTATTAATTAGAAAAATGATGATTAAAACAACCCTGAGGAACCACTTCACACCTATCAGATTGGTTAACATGACAGAAAAGGAACAGGATAAATGCTAGAGGGAAAAGAGGACAATGCCAATGAACTGTTGGTGGAGTTGTAAACTGGTCTGACCTTTCTGGAAAACAATTTGGAACTATGCCCAAAGAGTGATAAAATTTTGCATACCCTTTGACCCAGCAACATCACTACTATATCTGTATCCCAAAAAGATCAAAGGCAAGGGGAAAGGACCTATTTGTACAAAATAAGCAGTTCTTTCATGGTAGCAAAGAATTAGAAACTGAGGGGATGCCCATCAATTTGGGAATGGCTAAACAAGTTGAAGAATATGACTGTGAAGGAATATTATTGTACTATAAGAAATGATGAGCACGATGATTTCAGAAAAACCTGGGAAGATCTATATGAACTGATGCAAAGTGAAGTAAGCTGGGAGAACATTGTGCTCAGTAACAGCAATACTGTAATGATAATCAACTGTGAAAGACTTTGCTACTCTGAGCAAGATAATAATCCAAGACAATTACAAAGGACAATTCTCTAATTCTGAGATGAACTCTGAGAGCAGACTGAAGCATACTTTTTTCATTTTCTTTAAAAAAAAAAAAAAGAAACGAGGAGGGGTTAGGAGCATTCATTAAATACCCACTGTGTGCCAGACACTGTTCTAAGTGCTGGCATTACAAACGCAAAAAATAAGGCAAATAAAGTCCTATAAACGTATACAGAAGAAATAAATTACTGAATACAAAATAAATGCAAATTAGAGAAGGAAGGCGCTTACAACTAAGAGGACCAGAAAGACAGAGAGAAGATGGTATATCTTGAAAGAAGAGTGGGGCTCTTTAAGGCAAAAGTAAGAAGGGAACAAATTCCAGGTAAGAAAAGCAGTTAGTGCCAAGTATCAGAGACAGGAAATGGCATGGCATTTGTAAGGAGCAGAAAGAAAGTTAGCATGGCTGGAATGTAGGGCACAAAAAAAGGAACTATCGAAAAGCAATTAAGTCAACAAGTGCTTACTATGTGTCAAGCACTGAAAAAGGACCCCTGCCCTGAAGGAGCTTACATTTTAATAGAGTACAACAACCCATAAAAAGAAACTGAAATAGGGGAGGGGATGGGGGGAGAGAACCCAACCTACTTGCTTGGGTACAAGATAGAGAAGGTCTGGACTATAGCTGTTGAATCAGAGCAGGAGGCTGCAGAATCAGAGGTTAATTCCTAAGTATGAATTCCTGGGCTGGAGTGAGACTTGGGGATAAAGATGTGGGGCATAGCAGAGGAAATCTGGAGTGAAGCCTGTAGAAGAATAAGGCTGCATGAGTAATATATATGAAGTTGGAAATGGTTGGCCCAGGTTGTGAAGAGTTTAAAAACCAAAGCAGAGGAATTTATATTTGATCCTAGAGGCAACAGGGAACCACTGGAATTTATTGAGTAGAGGAATGATATGGTCAGATTTGAGCTTAAGGGAAAATCATTTTGGCAGCAGTATGGAGGATGGATTGTGGCAGACACAGACTTGAAGCAGGAACACTAATTAGGCTACCATTGCAATAATCTAGATGAGAGCTGATGAGGGTCTGAAATAAGGTAATGGTGTGTGAGTAGAGACCAGGAGTTGGATGTGAGAGTTTATGGAAGTGGGAACAGCAAGACTGGGTAACTGATTTGGATATGTGGGGTGAGAGAGAGAAAATAATGCCAAGGGTACGAATGCAGGAGAATAAAAGGATGGAGGTGTCTTTGGCAGAAATGGGGAAGTCTGGGAGAGGGCTGGGTTTGGTGGGTGGATGGAAATAATAAGTTCTGTTTTACATATGTTTCTTTTGAAATGTCTTCAAGGTATTCAGTTTTAGGAAAGAGGTTAAGTGTCTTGTTTAAGGTCACACAGAGCTAGAATCCATCCCCACTTCTCCCAACTCCAAATCTAGTGCTCACACCACTACGATATTTTACCTGCTATGACCATTCATCATATCTCAGCCAGAATGCTCACCTTAACTCCTGCCGTGTAAAACCCATGTCAGCAATTGTTGCTGTGGACTTTTTCCGCAAAGACACTCCTGCCTCAACTTGCTAGGAAAGGTATGACTAATGGTTCAGAATTCGCCAGGAGCCAGTCAGATAGTGATGACAAATATTCCTAACAGTCCCTTTTCCTAGTTCCCTTGTCTGTGGTACCATGAACCACTTCCCCTTAAGCAGCTCATAATTGTGTTGCTGCACTCCGGCTCTTCTCTCCAGGTTTGATAAATTCTGGAAGTCTCAGGGTGACTGCACCTTATTGGGCGAATTTGGGTGGTAACTGTACCCATAGTGTTGAAATCTCATTTCTTCAAAAGCTAAGGAAGATTGAAGACCAATGGCTAAAAACACCACTAATCAAACGAATTATTTTTGTCATTTCCCCAACCATTCTGCCACCACCCGAAGCAGCAATTTAAGTGGTAGGAAAGAACAACATTCCAGCTACCAAAGCATTCTGTGGTGGCACATCCATCTCTCTCCAAGATTATTTGGAGAAAGTGAGGAATAGCCTGCAGTGATTGCTCAAATCCACAATTTCAACTACAATACTTGATCCAGATAGAAACAACTAGAACTTGAACCTTTCTCTCCAGTCATTTCTTTCTCCAACTAACATGGCTTAAAGAGTGTTTAGAGAAGAAATAAACCATCCCCAAAGGAGACCACAGCAAAGCAGACTCCACCCTGTTCTGCCTCTCACTTCCATCCCCTTCACAAATCAGTAAGTACAAGGCTTGTGTCCTCCCCACTAACCAGAATGCTAGATCCTGAGATTGTTTATTAGAGTTGGTACAGCTGAATTGCGATTTTGCTCACTGCCATCAATCCAGCACGGCCCTGCACAGGGGCTGCCTTTGGGTAGCTTTTTTTTTTTCTTCATAAAATGCAGTAACACGACCCTGCTGCTCCGCCTGGTCAGTCATCCAGAAACTCCATGCATCACTAAACCCTCCCTCGGTCAGAGAGCTCAGGTTTGGAATTGGTGGATGTCTGCAGTAAGGGCAACCAGAAGGCTAAAGAAAGAGGAGGGGGTGTGGGGAGGGGCAATGAGCACCTTTAATATGTTCACATTTTAGGGAGAAGGCCTTTTACACAGAAGCATGGAAAGATTTTGGAGAGGTCTCTAATACCTATTCATGCCTACACACACACACACACACACACACACACACACAAGCCTTAGTTGCTAAGTCAGTTTAAAAAAATAATTTTTGCCACTCTTAACCTTAGGAACCAGATCTCTATAAATCACAGGATCCGAACTCTGAAACTGGAAGAAACCTTTGGAGATCCAAGCCCCTCTTTACAGATAAAGAAACTGAGAACCAGAGAAGTCCAATGGCTTGTATAAGGTCACACAAAGAGTGAGTGGAAGAATGGGAATTTAAAAACAAAGAAAAACTGATTCTGAATCTTAGGCTCCTTATGCTATATCATGCTAAAGGACTTAATGATACTTGACTTCCAGTGTCAGTGATGGACCCCCCATCCTGTACAAGAAAGACAACTATACATTTGCTAAAGGTTATGAGTAGTCCTAATTTCTTGGTTTCTCAAGAAGTGGAGGTTGAAACTGCCTTTCAGTAGACAGCTTGATGTAACCCATCCATAGCTCGGAAGTGAGTCATTTGCTTTCTATCCCATACCCCACCCTGAATGTTCTCTCTCAGAACACTTGGGATTAGTAGCCCTGGACTTCCCCCAGAGCTCTAGCTACACAGGGGACCGTGCAAAGCATACAGGACTTCTCAAGGTTGAAGACACAAGAAAATGAAGGCTAGTGAGAGAATTTCCCTCAGTGTCTTGACCAGCCTTTGGACCTAGTTAATGGAATTCTAATTATATTAGCAGAAAAACTAACTGGTACAAACCAAAATTTATATTCAAAGATAGATAAATAGATAGAGATGATAGAGAGATATAATGTTGTAACACCAATGCAATAGTCATAGTGCCCACAATTGCTATAAATATGCATGCATGGTGCTCAATCATAAAATACAACAGACTCTCCATATAGAAGACAGAAGCAAAACATTTATCCACATACCAGAAAACCAAATCCCCAAACGAGTAAGACTATTCCATCATAGTAGCAAAGAATTTAATAAACCACAATAGCACAGAGAGCCACACCCTCCTTTAACCTTTCCACAAACCAATATTTACTCTCAATCCTGACTGACTCCCTGGGACTGATCCTCTCCTCCTCCCAGTCTAGCTAGCTCTGATTCCCAGCTTCCTGTGGGCTCTGCTCCATCCTTCAATAAACTCCTCCTACCAAAGTCCATGTGACTACATTCAGCCTACTAAGGGGTAGAGTTTATTTTCAAAGCAGGGAAAGTCTTCAAATTACCATTACCGCTGCAAGCTAAAAGAGAGAGAGAGAGAGAGAGAAAGAGTACTTATTAAGTGCTTCTTATGTACAAGGCACTAAGCTAAGCAGTTGGGATAAAAATTGAATTTAAATTAAATTAAATTAAAATATCAGCAACCACAATAGTCCCTATCCTCCAGGTGTTTACATTCTAATGAGAGAAGATAATACATTAAGAAGTTTTATGAGGGGAGGGAGAAAAAGGGTAAAGCAGTATATAAAGAAGAATGTTACAGCATGAAACCAAATATGACATATGGCTAGGCCCTTCCTTAAATAGTGGTTGATGGGGAGAGTCATCCATGAGGAGAGGAGGTTTCTTAGACTCTAGCCAGGTCAACAAAAAACAGTGTGGTAATGCTACAGGGTAGAATCAAGTTCTTCGTTGACATTAAAGTGATGAGCCAAGAATTCCAGCCTTAGCATTCAGTTATGAAGACTTCCTGAGAAGCAAACATCTCCCTCCTCCATGTGCCAATGGGATTTGGGAGGTTTGGGTTAAACATCATGCTGAAATGGGAGTCAGTGAGAGTGAGGTTCTGTCCTGTGAGAACTGGGAGAATTCAGGTGGTTGTTGCTTCTAAAATACATGTTTTTTTATTGGTCATACATTTATTATCCCCTTTTATCCTAATCCAATTAAACTATTAGCTAATAAAAGGAATCTTTGTAAGGAGGTCTTTGGATGGTAGCAAGGAAGGGGAAAAGATCTTCTTGGAGTAATTTACAGATTTCAAGCTAACAATCTGATTGGAAAATCCACACACAAATTGTAGACCAACAAGAGAAAAGTGAAGTCATCTGCTAAGCAGGTAGAGCTAAGGCCAAAATGGCAGCCAGCGCATCGAGAGCCAGAGAAAGCATCTTATTCACTCCTAGAGAGCCCTCTAGTGGTGGGTTGGGCAGATGACAGGTGGACCTTAAGCATATAGACTACTTATCTCTACTGACTACAGGGTCTTGGTATCACCCCCTGTACTTACCTGTCATAGACTGAAAGGTGAAAAACAAAAGTCAAGAGGCTGTGTAATCTAAATCTATAATTATACAGCAACAAACTGAGGCCTAGGGTGGTTAAATGTGAGGATAAATGCAATACCTTATAAAAAGTGCTTTGCAAACCTCAAAGCATTATATAAATGCTAGTTATTATTAAATAGTTTATCCAACATTACATTATGCAGGTAGTGTCAGAGAGGAGATTCAAAGACCTCTTTTTTTTATCTTGAGAGGAGGAAGAATGGTGATCAATGAACAAATAAAATTCATAAACTGAGTTGTATATGTGATTTTTTGTACTAGTGGGTTCCAAATATAATTATCAGGCACCTAACAATGGAAGTAACTCAAAGAGGGCAGGAAAATTTCAGCTTGGGTCAGGTGTCCCATATACCATAATGTAGTTAATAGGCTTGATTATACTGAGGTTATTTAAACAACAGTAATAATTCACATTTATATAATGTTTTACATCACAAAATACTTTATATGCATTCACTGTATTTAATGCAACTCATCTAATCTTCGCAAAAATGCTCTGTGGTATTGATTACTGCAAGTATTATTAATGACTCTTATTTTACAGAGGATGTCAAGACTCAGAGGTTAGATTACTTACCCAAGGTCACACAGCAACCAAACTAGAACTTTGAGTCCATAATTACTATAATTAGAAAGGATCTTCTCAATATATCATCTGGTATCAGGAGTTCTTAGCCAGGGGGAAGGAATTTGTGAACATTTTTAAAAAATATTCTCATGACTATATTTCTTTTTTTTTTGGAGGGCAGTTGGGGTTAAGTGACTAGCCCAAGGTCAATAGAAATCAACTCTCCTTAGTCTCACTCTTGTGCTCCTTCAGCTAGACCACACTGTCTCCATGGAAAGTCCCTTGGCTAAAATGATCACACAATGTTACACAACTTGCTTTGTTACATTTAGATAAGTGCCCATCTCTTCCTTTGGAGACCAGGGTCCAGTGATGTCTTTGGGTGTCAGAAGTGGCCATAGTTTTGCTGAGAGAAAGTCAAAATATGCCAAAAATTCCCTAAATACAATCTAGGAACCCCTGGAAGTGCTTGAGACCCTTTCAGAGGGTCTGTGAAATTAAAAATATTTTTTAAATAATTCTAAGATGTTTTAATTTCCAATGTGGCATACTTCAATAGATTTAGCCCACATAAAGAAAAGTTCTTGGGGTAATGGGGAGCTTAATCATTTTTAAGAGTATAAGACAGTCTTAAGACCCAAAAAGTTTGAGAATTGATGATCTAAGATGACTTTGGAAATATCTCATAGAATCATAGGATCACACATAGAGAGCTATAAGGGATTCCAGAGGCCGTCTAATCCAACCCCTTCCTTTTACAAATAAGAAACCGAGTCTCAAAAAGACTACTTGCTCATGGTCACACAACTAGTGCGACTGAAGCAATATCTGCAGCCCTATGCTTGACTTCACAACTGCACTCCATTCCGTAAGCCACCTCTGTTCTGCTTCTCATAGGCTAAAAGGTCTCTTACAAAACTGGGAAGTAACTGCAATTTGTCTGACTATTCTGCCACTTTTCTGCTCAGTAGCCCCAACCCTCCTGTGTGTATGCCTGAACTAGTTACACAGGGCCTTTCCATTGTTTCTACATCCTCACTCCCAACAAGGTGCTAGCTAATAAAGGTTCAAGTTATGATTTTTTTCCATTTTAATAATGAATTCAAAGGAAAGAAATGAATCTTTAACTGGAGAATTTTAAGCATTATTGGGAGGTAGAAGTGGGTGTATAACTTGAGACAGACCAAGTGACCTGTCCAGGGACCTTCAGATAATATTTCACAGATGGTCATCTACTTTACCTACTTGCTAAGCTGGCCTCCCTCAAATGCCTTATTCCCTAGGACAGATGAGGTTGAATGAATTAGGGAAAGGAAAGGTCAGAAGAACTTTCCAGAATACAGTAATGCAGACTAAGGTAGCACCCACAAAGCTGAGGTCATACGGAGAAAAAACACTTAACAATTATTCATTGAAGGCCCACAATGGTCAGGTTACTCTTGAAGACACTGAGAGGGAAGAAGGTGGTTGTTTAAAAAGAGAATAAATTCAAGGGTAGATGGGAGAACCCTAGAGACAAAGTATGCTTAGAGTCAGCCCTGCGTAGAACATGGAGGGCAGTGAAGCATTAGCAGCCATATTGAAAACCCAAAGGATAACTGGTCTGACAGGCTCTGAATCCCACACTGGGATCTTCTGATACAAATGCCCTGAAAATAGGCATGAACTTATCCTCATTTGTAACCCAGATTCTCCTAACCCAGAACAGACAGGCAGTCCCAGCTACTTCCCATCCTCAAAGACCTGTTCTTCACTTCCTGACATGGCTGGTGATACGCTCGTTTGCCAGCTCAGTGATGCTGGTCTAACCAAAGAAACAAAGGAGAAAAAAAATGCATCCAGACTGGGCACAGCATAGGGATAGCTCTGCATTTGCCTTATGACAATCTGCTACAAGGCACTGTTTCCAGGAATTCATTTGTCATAAAGCACTTCACCATAAAAAGAAATTGGATTTGGACTGGGTCTGTGACATTTCTGCTTCCCCTCTCTGAGTCTGAGTTTCCACATCTGTAAAAATGGAAATGTCGCAAGATTATTATGAGGAAAGACTATGTAAACTTTTAAGTGGTCAACAAAAGTGAGTTTTTATTATAATAATTATTATTTCATTTCATCTTCACATCCACCCTGTGGGGTAGCTCTCTTCACCCCAGTCTTACAGATAAGGAAACTGAGGCAGAGAGTTTAAGTAAGTTGCCTAAGAAGGTAAAGTAGTGGTGGTAGAACTCAAACCCAGGTCTTCTGACTTTAACTCCAGGATTCTTTCTCCTACTGGCTTCCATGTGGCAGGGTGGTATGGTTGAAAGAACACTAGTCTTTGAAATGGGTCAAATCCTAGCCATGACACTTGCTAACAAAGGAGATAGTGTACAGTACTGGAAAGTAATCATTAGGGACATTTGAGCTCAAATTTCTGACTCAGACATTTTCTAGCTGAATGACCCTGGGAAGGTCACTTCAGGTCTCACTTTCCTCATGTATAAAATAGAAATAATAAAATGTGCATTGTCTAACTGAGCTACCACATAGAGATGGTCTTATAAAAAGTCCTACATAATTTAAAGCACTCTAGGCATTAATTTCTAATTAACGCTATTATATTTTTTTTAATTGGAGACCCAGTTTGTAAGTAAAGTCTAAGCATACTGTGGGAAACCACTTGGGCAGAATAATCACCAAATGGTAGAATCCTAGATCCCAACCTAGGACCTCAGCATGTATTTATAGTCCAATCCCCTAAGTGACTTGCCTAAGTATACACAGACAATAAAGATGAGGTTTAATCCAGGCTTTCCAACCCCACAGGAAAAGCTATTTCCATCAAATCACCCTGACTCTGCTGAGTTCCTGCTGCCCCACAAGGAAGGTCTTTATCATAGTGTGCCTCCCAATGGCTTGGCAAGCCATGGAGATCTGGATTGAGTTGCAAGTAAACAGGTACGACGACTTTGCCAATATGACTCAAATTCAAGCTATATTCTAGCAGGCTCAACCTGCCTCCTGAGTGTGCCTTTATCACATGTCTCTGTCATCACGGGCTGGAGGGTTGTGCTGGCTGCCCTAGCAAGCTATTTTTAATCCACCTGAATTGTATTCAAGTATAGTCCATACATGATTATTGGAAATAATTGCAGGAAGGATTTCTTTCTCAACCACACAACATTCATTGGTAAAGATCTAGGAGGCCAATGAAAATAAAATGGCTAAGAAAAAATGAGAGAGAGAGAGAGACAGAAAGAGAGAGAAAGAGACAGACAGAGAAAAAGAGAGAGACAGAGAGACAGAAAGAGAGAGAGAGAGACAGAAAGAGAGAGAAAGAGAGAGAGACAGAGAGAGACAGAAAGAGAGAGAGAGACAGAAAGGGAGGGATGGAAGGAGGGGGAAAGGGAGGGAGGGAAAGGGAGAGAGAGACAGAGAGACCGAGACAGACAGACAGAGAGAGAGAGAGAGAGAGAGAGAGAGAGAGAGAGACAGAGAGAGACAGAGAGAGAGACAGAGAGAGACAGAAAGAGAGAGAGAGACAGAAAGGGAGGGATGGAAGGAGGGGGAAAGGGAGGGAGGGAAAGGGAGAGAGAGACAGAGAGACAGAGACAGACAGAGAGAGAGACAGAGAGAGAAAGAAAGGGATGGAGGAAGGAGGGGAAAGGGAGGGAGGGAGGAAGGGAGAGAGAGAGAGAAAGAGAGAGAGAGAAGGAGGGAGGGAGGGAGAGAGAGAGGGAAGAAGGGAGGGAGGGAATGAGAGAGAGAGACAGAGAGACACAGAAAGAAGAATTATCATTTCAGACTTATTTCTTTTTTGTTCTTCCCTTGCCTGGCTCCATTTTCTGTAGGGAAAAAAAAGAAATGGCCACCCTTCAAAAAGACTAAAGTAAAGAGCACACTCCTAGAAAGTGGCACAGTATTGTGCCAGCACAGAAACAGAAAGTCCCAGAACCTATATCAGTCAGTCAGTCAGTCAACAAGCATTTATGAGGCACTTAGTACATCCCGGGCACTGTGCTAAGCACAAGGCTAGGGATACAAAGAAAGGCAAAAACAGCCCTTGCTTTAGGGAGTTCACTTTCAAATGGAGAAGATAACACATTCATAACTAGGTCCATACAAGATACATACAGAGTAGAAGAAAGGCACTAGCAAGCAGCTGGTAGACCTGGGGTGGGGGGGAAGCCCTGGAAGAGTTTTCTGAGATCTGGGCTGAGTCTTGAGAGAAGCCAGGGAGACTACAAGGTGGAGGTGAAGAGGCAGAGACCTCCAGACATGGGATATATGGAGTGTAAAGGCATGGAGATGTCGTGCCCAAGAAAGAGCAAGTAGACCATGCTTATAGAGCGTTTTAAGGGGGATAAAAATATAACACTGGAAAGGTAGAAGGAGCTTTTGCCTCCAAACTGGGGGTAAAAGGAAGCCACTGAGGCTCACTGAGCACAGAGTTAAGACCACCAGACCTACGCTTTAGGAAGATCATTTTGGCAGAGGACTGAATTGGAGAAAGGTTTGGGACAAAGGGACCAGGGAGAAGGTTACTGCAATAATCCAAGTGAAAAGCAACAAGGGCCTGAACTAGGGGGGCAACTGTGTGAGTGGAAATAGAAAAAGAATGGGTTTTGAGAAGATGTTTTAATGGTAGAAATAAGAAGATACTTCACCAGATGGGATACATAGGTGACTGAGATTCAAGATTAAGATTCACACTGAGGTTATGGGCTTGGGTGACTGGGAGGATCGTGATCCCCTCCATAATAATAGGCAAAGACCGGAGGGTTTGATGGGAATAGGAAAGGTAATCAATTCTATTTTCAATAGGTTAAGTTTGAGATGTCCTAGAGACCATCGATTCCAGCATTATAGCATATCGAAAAACTGTTTTGGCCATGAGATATGGGAGTGCTTGAAATATATTGAAGGAACTCATAAATACTGCAATGATGAACTGCATAAAAGGAAATATAGGTTGTCCAATTCAGAGAGATCTTTGTTTTTGCAGAAACAAGGCTATATTAACCATTTTACCTTATGTGTAGGGAAGAACCCGGGGCTGGCTTGAGACAAATAGGAATCCTATTGAACCTAACCCACATAGCGATATGAGGAGTAGGGTAGCCCACTTTTGGTATATAGAACAGGGTCTCTATTAACGAGTCAATGATTATGTTGTTTTTCACAAAGAGGTGAGAAAAGAGATGTTCCTCAGGCTCCTCTGAGATCATTTTCTACCCCCTTGAAATTTCTGTTGTGCTTTCTCAGTGTTCAAGAAACCAACCATTCCACTTCCTTCTTGAAAAACACTGTTACTTTCTACACTCAAACATCTTTAAATACTTCACTGCTTTAGCCGGAATGAAAAGGAAAAGGAGGGGAGAAGAGAGGAGAGATAGAGGAAAGGGAAGGGGAGGAGACATATGAATAAATGAAAGTGACCTACAAACCAAAGATATCAATAAAAATTAAATATTCACCATTTCCACGACTAATGCTACTGTCGTTGTAGCAATATGACTAGAGTCTACATCAAGAGCTAATGTCAGTAGTGAATTTCTTCCTGAGATTTTTTTTTCCTTTAAGAACAAAACAAAACAAAACAGGTTCTACAAAAAGCATGTACCTTCAAGGAACTAGGCAAGTGAATTATCGCCCAGCTATAATTCAACATATGGTTCTTTTCTCATTATTTATTTACTGAGTATTTATATCCCACTTAGTACTTCTGCAAAAGATTCAAGGCAGATTTCTTTAATCATTATAAAAAATAAATAATAAAACAAGGACCAGGTTCCTGACAATATAATGATTTGCCTGCCTCCCCTTTCCCCCTAATAAAACCATATTGCTTTGTGCCATTTTTTTTTCTGAAAAGATCATCATTTGGCCAAATATAATTTTCCTTCATTCTAGCATTAAAGAGATGACATGATTTAGTGGGGATAATATGGGCCTTGGAGTCCAGACTGAGTCCTGGCTTTGCCACTTAGTAATTGGATGACATTAGGCAAGTCACTTCACCTAGAGAGCCTGAATTCTCTCATCGCTAAAATGAGCACAATAATACTTATCCAGAGATACCCTAGGACACTGGTGAAGGATTGGCCTGGAGTCAGGAAAGCCCAGGTTGCACTTGTGCCCTTGATACCAATTGTATGACAACAGGCAAGTGATACAACTTTTCACTTCCCCATAACTCCCGTTAATTACCTAGCTAGAACTGTGTAGGGACTTTCCCCATCGGGAGTTTTCCACACAGGGAAGATCCCAACTACAATAATGGCAGCTTAATATCCCAGGGGTTAGAACCCCAGAACTGGAGTCCAGAAGACCTTAATTTAAATTTGTCTTCAGGTATTTAGCAGCTGTGTGACCCTAGACAAGTCTCTGAACCCTATTTACCTCAATTTCTTCAACTATGGAATGGGGATAACAATAGCACCTACCTGATAGGGCTGTGGTGTGTAAAGCACTAGCACATTACCCAGCACATAGCTAAGTATTTAGTGAATGTTCATTCCGTCCCCTCTTGTAGCCTTCAAAAAAATAAGAGGGAGAAAAGGAAAGGAGAGGGTAAAGGGGAAGGGAGGAGGGAGAGGAGAGGGGAAGGGAGGGGAGGGGAGGGGAGGAGAGGGGAAGGCAGGGGAGGGGAAGACAGGGGAAGGGAAGGCAGGGGAAGGCAGGGGAAAGAGAGGGGAGGGGAGGGGAGGGGAGAGGAGAGGAGGGGAGGGAAGGGGAGGGGAGAGGAGGGGAGGGGAGGGGAGGGAAGAGGAGAGGAGGGGAGAGGAAAATACTTGTACTACCTCTCTTGAGACTGTTGTAAAGATGATGTGAAGAAATATTTTTGAAATCATTCTGTAATTATAAATAGCTAAATCTATATGTTTTTTATTATATCAGCCCAGAGTTAAAAGGTGAGTGATTCATTCAACAAGGTACATGCACAATAGAAAAAAAATAATGCTTTGGTTTGATTGCTGGGGAAAGATTAATACCCCTGACTATGGCAAAGTGCAGTGGTTGCTCACCTGTCACCGCAGTGAACAAGGTACATGTCTTTTTTGTCACCATGAATGCCAGATCAATGGAATGACACCATCTTGTATCAGGAAAGGCAGACAGAGAAGGAATTGCACTATTGACAACCCCTATTGTAATGGAAAAATATTATAAGGATATTTCAATAGCTGTCCAGAGGAGACATCATGAGTACCAGATAGCTACTGACTGCTTCCAACAAGAGAAGATACAGGTCCAAAAGGAAGAGGATGAAATGCATCAGAACAAGAAGCAAATCTCCTTAGAAGAGGTGTGAATAGGAACTCTGTTTATTAGCCTGGCCCTTTGGAGATGTCTGCTAATAATCTACTGTATGTGTACTTTACACTAAAAGCTTTATTCATATATAGAGCACCATAGAAGCACATAGGACCACCTGACAATTAAGGTGTAGATAGTACCAAGTGAGCTCTCTCTCTCTCTCTCTTTCTCTCTCTCTCTCTGTCACACACACACACACAACTACTCTGTTTTTAAAATTGAGATCCAATATGAATATAGCATCCATTCAATTCTCAAGCTTATACATCTTGATAAAGCCAATGGTTGATCATAGCATGACTAAAAGGGAAAATAAAATGCAGCATTGTGATAATAGCAAGAAAACACACAGAGGCATGCACACAAAGAAACCAATAAACCTTAAAGGGATATGTATGTGTGTTCGAGTTATATATAAATATATATGGATATCTACAGATGTTGATTTATCTATGACGAATTCTATACATGGATAGTGATATCTGTTTACAGATACCTATCTCTGCACATAGATATATTGTGACTATTATGTGCTAGGAAATGTCCTAAGCACTAAGGCACTGTGCCTTCTCCCCAGTAGATAGCTATAGATACATCTGTAGATATACTGATATATTAATAGATAGATGGATGGATAGATAGATGATAGATAGATAGATAGATAGATAGATAGATAGATAGATAGATAATGGATGGATAGATAAATGGATTGATAGATAGACAGATAGATAGATAGACAGATAGATAGATAGATAGATAGATAGATGATAGATAACAGATGGATAGATGGATAGATAGATAATGGATGGATGGATGGATAGGTAGATGGATAGACAGATAGATGATAGATACATAAATAATGGATGGATGGATAGATGATGGATAGATAGATAGATAGATAGATGCACGATAGATTAGATAGATAGATGATAGACAGATGATACATACATAGATAGATAGACAGACATATGATAGATTGATAGACAGACAGACAGACAGATAGATAGATAGATAGATAGATAGATAGATAGATAGATAGATAGATAGATAGATAGATAATGGATGGATAGATAGATGATAGATAATGGATGGGTAGATAGATGGATTGATAGATAGATAGATAGATAGATAGATAGATAGATAGATAGATAGATAGATTATAGATAACGGATGGATAGATGGATAATGGATGGATGGATGGATAGGTAGATAGATAGATAGATAGATAGATAGATGATAGATACATAGATACATAAATAATGGATGGATGGATAGATGATGGATAGATAGATAGATAGATAGATAGATAGATAGATAGATAGATACATGCATACATGATAGATACACGATAGATTAGATAGATAGATGATACATACATAGATAGATAGACAGACAGATGATAGATTGATAGACAGACAGACAGACAGACAGATAGATAGATAGATGATAGATAGATAATGGATGGATAGATAGATGGATTGATAGATAGATAGATGATAGATAATGGATGGATAGATGAATAGATAGATAATGGATGGATGGGTAGATGGATAGATAGATAGATGATAGATACATGATAGATACATGATAGATTAGATAGATAGATGATAGATAGATGATAGATAGATAGACAGATAGATAGATAGATGATAGATTGATAGACAGACAGATAGATAGATAATGGATGGATGGATAGATAGATAGATGATAGATAGATACATGATAGATTAGATAGATGATAGACAGATAGATGATACATAGATAGATATAGATAGATAGATAGATATACACTATACATACATATATCTTCATCATTATATATAGACATATCTCCATATGCCTCTAAGTATATCTATAGATGAGTGGATATGGATATAGGCATAAATATCTAGATATAGATGATATAGACATAAGATAGAAACAAAGATAAAGAGGGTATAGATAGATATAAGATATAGATATGGAACATATACCTATAGATATAGTTCACTTTAAGTTTCAAAATCAGAAGACCAAGATACAAATTGTGGTTCTGCCATTCTCTTCCTCTATGACCTTAAATTAAAAAAAAACTATTTAGGCCTCATTTCCCTCCAGTGTAAAACAAAAGGTTTTGGACTAAGTGTCTTCACATAATCTTAGACTTGGAAGAGATCTTGTGTGTTATCTATAGTCCAGTCCAGAGGTTCCTAAACTTATTTGACCTGCTTCCTCCTTCTTCCCCCCCAAAAAATTACTCCGTGTCCCCTGGAAATATACTTTCTTTAACTCTTTAATGTTTTTTTTTACAATTTCATCATTTCAAAAAACATTAATTTTTTAATTTATCCTATCTTTAAATAATCTTAAATTTAATAATTTATTGTAAATTTGTGGGGGTTTTCCTGCACTGAAATTTTGATGATTCAATATTGCATCATGCAACCATATAGTGTCATGCTGTTAATAAACAAGTTATTACATACAAATGTCCCTAATGATGCATACTGGACTTCCTGAAAATGAGTGACACACTTGTTAGGACTTTTTGGTTGACTGAACCACTGACTCATTATAACTTGCATTTTGTGTGTTTATTTGGAAAATAGTGTAATCATTACAACTTTAACTCTGTTATACAACAGCTGAAACATCTAAGAACAGTTTTTCAAAATTTTATCTTCTCTTCTTTCCTCATGCTTCCACAGCCCTCTTATTTTTATTCAAAGCCCCCCAATTGCACCTGAGCCTATGACTGCCCCCTTGGATTGTTCCAGCACCCTCCAGTGGGTGATATTACCTAATCTGGGAACTTATGGTTCTAGTCCAACCCAGACCTGAACAAGAATGGCCTCTGCAACATCTCTGAGAAACCTCACTCTGGCTTCCACTGGAGTACTTCCTCTGATGCATGATTCACTGTCCATTCTACACAATTCTACACAATTCAAATTATTAGGAATTAATAATTCCTCAATTTCTACCCAACATACTCCAAATGATGCGCTTGGTAAATATTAGAGTTGGGTTTTGAATCATGTCCCTTTGATTCTAATCTCCTGCCCTCCATACCACGTTGTCACCTCCTCTAGAGTTTTTTTTTCAAATAAGTAATTTGTTGAGGGTTTTGAAATGTCATACTCAGTTCCCAATACTATATACCATTCCCCCCCATACACAATAGAATATTCCTTTGCAACAAAGAAATCTAATTAAGCAAAGCCTATATTTGTGTCCTTAGAGCCTAGTACATTGTAAGTAGGTGCTTAATCAATGCTTCCTGACTGAATGAATGGCAAAACAAACACATGGTCACCACCTGATGTGTCTCATTCCATGCCTATAGTTTACTACTACTTTGTCAAAGAGAGGGAGCTTTATTTCAGTCAATATTCTGAAGCTAAGATTATGGATTACTTTTAACCAGAGTTTTAATGCTTTTTAATGTGGTTTCCCGTATACTGTTGTTCTTTTGGGTCTGCCCGCTTTGCTCTGTATATTTTCTTCTCTTGACAAATTGGCCTAAGCTGTCCCAGCTGACATTAGGGCAAAGAAGGTAAATTGTGATTGGCCTCTTGGTGAGGGAGAGGTCTCAGGCCCTCCCTCTTGAGCCACCAAGAAGCCAAGAGCTCATGACCCTGCTGTTTCTTCATTCTCTTTTGTGTTGTTTTTGTGTTGGGTTTTTTCCCTTGCTTTTAGGTGAATGAGATCAGCAATGGCTATGACTTTGTAAGCTTTGAAAGTTCAGGAAAATGAACCACCAGACGCCCAAGAGTTCCTTCAATTGGTATCAACAGCTGCCAGAAGCCGGAGGGCAAGAAGCACTACCTTGCCTGGCAGTAACAGAATTACAGATTCATCCAAATATCTTGGCAATACTGCATTTGGACGTGAAAATGGTGGGGCAGAGTCTAGGTTGAAACTCTGTGAAGTCTGAGCCCACTCTGCCCAAGGGCTGTGGTCAGAGTGTGGAGAGCATACCCTAAGTGTCAAAGGGAAAATGCATGTAACTTCTATTCTTGTTATACCTTGGCAGGAAATATCCATTTATAAAAACAAAATTTTTTTAAAATTACATCCTTTGAAATAGATCAATTAGAGAATGACCCTTGCTTTGCTGTATCTGTTCACTATTTATCTTGATAGCAGACTTTTGTCACAGCTATTGATTTGCATTTCTCCCCTTCAGAAATCCTGTTCTTATTATAGCTGTGTTTTGTTTATTTAAGAGCTTTTCCGGTTTTATGTATTAAAATTATCTATTTTGTCATATAAGATCACTTCTGTCGCTTTATTTAAGGATTCTCTCACTACCCATAGATCTGGAGGATTCCTCCTTCTATTCTCCTCTACATTTTTAACTTTCAGGTTTTATGTTAAGATCACTTTTTTGCCTGGAGCTGATTCTGATATATGGTATAAGACTCTGGGGGAGAAAGTCTAATTTGTGCCAAACTGCTTTATACCTTTCCCTATAGCTGTTGTTATCTAGGGAGTCCTTTTCTAGTAGTTTGTGTTCAAGATGTTATCAAACATGAGGCTGTTATATTCAAATTGCTTCAGGGTCTTGCTGGATTAATCTGTTGTACTGATCAATTTTTCTGTTTTTTAACCAGTAAAAAAGTTTTGATACTTAATTATTTATGATATAGTTTGACATCCATTAAGGCTGGGGTCTCTTCATTTTTACTTTTTCCACTGGTTATTTCTTTAATTCTTGAGTTTTTGTTTAATCAAGAAAGTTTTATTATTATTTTTAACCTGTAAAATAATCCCATGGTAGCTTGTATTGACACTAAATCTATAAATTAATTTAGGATATTGTCATTTTTAGTTCACTTTTAAAAAATTAACTTATTTTCTTGTTTACATCACTCATTTCCACAAGATTTTGAGTTACAAATTTTTTCCCCATCTTTCCCCTACCCACCACCCCAAAACAGCAATTCCCGGACTTTTGAAATCTTATCCATTCTTTATGGTCAAATTGAAACTCATCTTTCCTTGTTTGCCCAGTTAGCAGTGATCTTTCTTTCCTCAAAGTATTATGCTTTGTATTTTCCTTAAGGCCTTATCACTCTCCTTTGACATAGCTACTATAATGCATGACATTACTTATCTGTCTACATGTCATATCCCCTCTGAAAGATTATAAATTCTATGGGAAGAAGGATCATGTGAGAATTATCTTTGCATCTTCCCTAGTTCCTAGAATATTTGATTTTTCACATGGTACATACTTGGTAGTGGATAAATGAATAGTCATCACTGTCATCATCATCACCATCATCATCAGGATCACTTATACAGTGCTTTACAACTGATAAAGTGATTTCTTTATGATAGATCAATGAAGTTGATATTTGCAGGTACTTTTCTTCCCATTTTGCAGATGAGGAAGTCAAGACCAAAGGCATAAAGTAACCAGTTCAGGATCATATCGCTTATAAGTGTCAGAGCAAGATTAGAAATTGGGCCCACTGAATCAGAAAGTAATACTCTGTCTTCAGAAAATATTTATGGAGTATCCATGAAGTGTATGGTACTGGGCTTAATATTTCAATTGCATCACTGATTACAAAGTGACCAACATCATCATTCTATTACCAAGGTGTTCACTGGAAAAAAAGCTTTATAGTATCTGACCCTAGAATCTCAAGACCAAATGACTGTTGGATTGTTGGTTGCACACTTGAATCCTGACTCTGACACTAGGAGCTGTGTGGCCGTAGATGAATCACTTCAATTCTCTGAGGCCCAGTAAAAAGGCTCCTCTGTAAAAAACAAAGGATAATATTTGCACTAATTACCTCATGGGGTAATTATGAAGAAAGCATTTGGTAAACATTAAAGCACAGTAGAGATGTAAGTCATTTTATCTAAAACTCAATAGATACATAGCTGTTATTATTTTTTGCAGGAAAATCTTTGCATTATTAGGCACTGAGAAAAAAATGGATGTGACCTGTTAATGTTCAATATTCCCTATGGAAAGTTATGGGCTTTGACTTTACTTCTTCCAAATCTTCTAGCACAGAAGGTTTTGTTTTTGTTTTTATCTTTCAGCAAGGCATGTCATATTTGTTCTTCCATGCCTTCTGTCAAGAGTTTAGCGTACAGAGGCTGAACACTCCCAAATTACCTTTGCTTTTTAGCCTGACTGTAAAAAAAAGATGCTCCAGTTAGATTCGGATATGTGGGCTCTAAAGCAAGCACCAGAGGATATTTATTGTTTTAATTTGGCCTCATCTTTATACAGACTCCATTTAGTATCATGAGACTTTAATAGAAGGCCATCCTACACAGTGCAATTATTACCATCGTGGCTGAGAACCATTAGAAAAATAAAACGTGCAACAGGCAAATGCTGGCCTATAAACAGCTCTCAGCAGGCTCAACAGCACACGTACACACACACAGAAACAAAACCCCAGACCCAGCCCCACTCTCAAGATTACCCAGATGAAGAACCAGAGTGGCAGAAAAGACTTCTCTCTCCTTCCTGGAGGCTCCACCCTCCTCTTGAGATGGAGAAACACAGACTCTAAGAGATAACTCGCAAGAGTATGTTTTTCAGAGGGAAAGAGTTTTATTTGGGGAGGATGATTTTCATTGAATCTACAGGAAAGCAGTAATGTGAAAGATATCAAGGGGCCTTAAAAAAAGAAAGAGTGAACTAGGAGTCAGATGAATCCGAGTTTTGTTCTAACTCTGCCACTGATGGGCCATCTGAATTACTCCACCCATCTGGGCCATCTGTTTTAAAAAATGGCAGGGAGGGTCTTAGACTAGATAATTCCATGGTCTCTTACAGGTCTAAAAATTCTATTATTCTAATCTTAGATGTTTCACTAGGTAATTGCATGGCCTTGGCAAGACACCATGGACCTTTTTCCTCATATACCAAATGAATTTTGATATTTGCCTCATTTAGCTCTTAGAAAGATGTCTAGGCTATGATGGCTGCATTGCAGAATACTGTTCAAGTTTAGTAATTAAGACCTATCAGGGGAGACAGTCAGGAGTTAAGCTAGTCTTGTTTTTTTATTACTACTATGAGTAAAATTGGCACATGCATTCTGAGTTGCACCCAAGAGAACCTAGTATACCCAATACAAACTTTTCTATGACAAGAATTATAGTCAAATAAACAAGTATCAGGAATCAGTGAAGGGAATGGAGACTGGAGCTTTCTTAGCCAATAACTCTCCCTGTACCTACTGCTCTGGAACCCATAGGATCACTGGCTGAAGTGACAACAAAGACTGAAGCAGTAGAAGGTTCTGTTGTTTTTTAACGGTGGACCTTAGATGACCATTATATTTGAGGCATCCTATGAACAAAACGGGGCAGATACCCTTAACCCTCTGTGAAAGAACAAGACTTCTGTGGCCTTAGGGGAAGGGATTACTCATATCAGGGGCACTTCATCACGTATCTATAGTCTCCAAGGGAGTTTCTAGGCATTAGTGAAGAAATAGGTAGGGCTGCCTTAGGACATCTGGATACTAGTAGTATTCCTGAAGTTTCTTTTTCCCCATCAAATGTAATCTCCTTAAAACAAGTGTTTCTTGTCATTTTATCTTCAGTATAAAGGAGAGTTCCTATCACATCGTGGATAAAACAAGTATTTATTGATTGATCACTTTGACTGGGACAAGGCCAAACCTCTTTGGAGTATTTGCAGAGCTCAGAAGAAATAAGCTGGGAATAATTACCTAACCATCCTAAATCATCCTTTCCTCCTATGGAGAAGTTTACAGAAGAGAAGACAGTACTAGTAAGATACTAAGAGATTGTCTGCAATTCAGTACTTCACAACTGCTCTCTGAGAGGCCAACATTAACAACAGATGTGGAGTTTTGATTTGGAGAATGTATGATATCTAAGGAAAAGAAAGATCTGAGGAAAGGAAAATCACCACTAGTGTTAGAAGGCTTTCACAGTGCATGGAACACAGTGGGATGGGTGGTGAACCACATATACTCTTCACTTCCAATGGCTACTTCCATTCTGAGAATAATATTGAAAAAAAATGCATTCTTTGAGGTGGAAAATACAAGGAATCTAGTACGGATACAGAGTGAAAGAGTGAGAAAAGCATCAGATTTGGGGTCAGAGGACATGGTTTCAAATAACAATATTGGCACTTACTACCTTTCTCATCTTAGACAAGTCACTTGGACTTACTTAATCATTCTGATTCAAGATCTGCACATCTATAAAAGGAAATGGTTGGACTAGATGATGTCTAAGTTTCTTTCCAATATTTCCAGGAAAATTTCTAGGATCTTATGATCTTGAAATAAAAGGTAGTCAGTTCTATCACCACTCAGTCTTATAGTCCTTATACACTGTCCTTGGAAGGACACGAGGAAAGACTCCTGAAGGCATTGATTTTAGCTGCTGGGGAGTTTGTTGGTCTAAAACTGCTGATTGACAAATGTTAATATCACCAAGAAGTTTTGTCATACACGAGGACCACTGTCTTATCGGAACAGAGAATATTTGTACCAATATTATGGTACAAATCTTGGCATAAATCATGGTACAAAAAATATTGGTCTATAGACTACCAAACCCTAAATAAACATTGTAACATGAATCAGTAGACCACATCATGAGTTTAGGCTGCCTTGGTTGGGTCTCTATCAGTCAGTATTTCACTGTGTTAGAGTGAACAGATAGCTACAGAAGATAAGAAGCATAGTTTTCTTTGCCCAAAGGGGTCCTATTAATCTGGGCACAGTCACAAGGGGTCACTGAGGGCAATAGCCACTTTTTAGAAGCTTGTGGAGAAAACTGTAGATGATATAAACAACTAAGAGTTTGAGAAGACCTAGGAAGAACATGAGGAAAGACTTTTCTGAAGGCACTGACGTTTGCTGGTTGAGAAGCTATTGGTCTTAAACTTCTGGCTGACAAATGCCAGTTCTGCAAAGAAGCATTTGTCATATACATGAGCCACCATCTTATGTGAATGGAAAATAAAGATTTACCTTAAGAAAAAGAAGCATTCACAATATGAACGCTTTCAAAATATTATCATGAACTAAAGACATCTCTGGGATTAAAGGGTTTTTTTTAATCAAAATTCTTTGGAAAAGCTATGCCATCATTACACAGTTCCTCAGGGATTTCACTCACAGATATCTTGATGAAAGGAATCCCTAGAAGAAAGCTTGAAAGCGAGATCAAAAACAGTGTAGGGGGTATGCCAGGTCTGACACATATTGTGTGATCATAAGCAAATCACCTGACCTCTCATTCTCAAATTCCTCATCTAACAACTTAGTATATTATTTGGACTGCCCACTTCACAGGGTTCTCAGGTGGAAAGCACTTTGTAAACATGAGCTGTTGTTACCTGTTTGGAATCATCAGGGTCCATAGGAGAACTAAATTCAAAATCACAAAGAGTAAGCCCATACTATGTGCAAAGCTAGTCACCAAGGGGAAACAAAAATTTAAAAAAACTTGTCCCTGCCTTCAAGAAACTCACATTTTATTGCAAATTCCTTTCTATTGTGACATATAGTAATTACAAGATAATTTGAAAAGAGCATAACAAATATTGGGTGGAGAGGAGAACAGAAAAGACAATATAGGAGATAGCTTCTAAGTGGAGCTTTAAAGAAAGCAAGGTGGGGCAGAGCCAACAATGTGGCATAAAAGCAGGAAATTCCATGAGCTCTCCCAACAGCAATCTCAAATACATATAAAATATGACTCTAAACAAATATTGAAGCTACAGAACCCACAAAGTAACAGAGAGAAACAAATCTCCTGCTGAAGGCAGCCCAGCAGGCCAACAGGAAGGGTCCGTCACAGTGCACTGGGAGTAAAGCACAGTCCCTGTGAGCCTCATGGTTTTGGCCTCAGGGCAGCCCTGACCAGCAGCTGCCAGAGCAAACTTCAGGAGACTGAAGCACCAGCAGCTGTGGCAGTTTCCAGACTCCTCAACCCATAAACACCAAAGACAAAGTAAAAGGTCAATTGGGAACTTCATTGGAAAGGAAGGGCACAGTCCAGCCTCTGCCCCTTGGGTGAGAGGTGGCAGAGTCACAGTGGCTGCAGCTGCTTCTCCCCCAAGGCTTTCTTGGCTTTAACCTGCTTGGATCCCGATCATGGTTTTGGGTTGTGGTCCTTGGGTGTGTGGCCAGTGTGCCAGAATTTAGGGTGTCTGTAGAGAGGGCACCTTCATCATAGCTCTGACAACATCTGCAAAAACCCCAGTGATTTGGGACATAGCTCTCTGCACTCTGGAGGTAGAATTCTACTGTGGCAAAGAGCTCAAAAGTCAAGTGATTGGCTGCAAGTATGAGCAAGCACAGGAAGTACAAACAGACCATAGAATCCTTTTTGGGGGACAAAAAGGATCAACACATGGAACAGGAGGAAGACATCAAAGTCAGAACTCCTGCATCAAAAGTCTCCAAGAAAAATTTGAACTGGTTACAGCCCATGGAGGAGCTCAAGAAGGACTTTGAAAATCAAATAAGAGAAGTGGAGGAAAAATTGGGAAGAGAAATGAGAATGATGCAAGAAAATCCTGAAAAGCAAGCCAACAGCCTGCTAAAGGAAACTGAAAAATACACTGAAGAAAATAACACCTTAAAAATACACTCAAATGGTAAAAGAGGCCAAAAAAGACAATGAGGAGAAGAATGCCTTAAAAAGCCAAATTTGCCAGATAAAAGAATCTCAAAAGCTCACTGAAGAGAATAATTCCTTCAGAATTAGAGAAGAGCAAATGGAAGCTAATGATGTTATGAGAAATCAAGATACTATAAAACAGATCCAAACAAATGAAAGAATAGAAGACAATGTGAAATATCTCCTTGAAAAAACCACTGACCTGGAAAATAGATCCAGGAGAGACAATTTAAAAATTATTGGACTACCTGAAAGCCATGATCAAAAAAAGAACCTAGAAATCATCTTTCAAGAAATTCTCAAGGAAAATTGCCCTGATATTTTTGGGACCAGAGGGCCCAAAGAATTCATCAATCACCTCTTGAAAAAGATCCCAAAAAGAAAACTCCTAGGAATGTCACAGCTAATTTCCAGAGTTCCCAGGTCAAGGAGAAAATATTACAAACAGCCAGGAAGGAACAATTTTACTATTATGGAAACACAATCAGGATAACACAGGATCTAGCAGCTTCTACATTAAAGGATCAAAGGGCTTTGAATATGGTATTTCAGAGGTCAAAGGAGCTAGGATTAAAACCAAGAATCAACTACCCAGCAAAAGTGAGTTAATGTTTCAGGGGAAAATATGATCCTTCAATGAAATAGAGGACTTTCAAGCATTCTTGATGAAAAAAACAGAGTTGAATAGAAAACGTGATGTCCAAATACAAAAAGCAAGAGAAGCATGAGAAGAAAAACAAGGAAAAGAAATCATAAAGAATGTATTAAAGTTGAACTATTTACAGTCCTACATGGAAAAATTATAATTGTAACTCATGAGACTTTTGTCAGTATTAGAATAGTTGAAGAGAATATATATATATATATATATGCATATATATATATAGTGTGTGTGTCTATATATATAAAATATGTACACATACATATATATGTTTATATAGAAGGGCATATGTGCATATGAATATATGTGTGTGTGTGTACAGGTATACATAGAAAGATGACACGGGATTAGTTGAATAGGAAGGGATGATATCTAAAAAATAAAATTAGGAGTTGAGAGAGAAATATAATGAGAGGAGATAGGGAGAGACAGAATGGGGTAAATTATCTCATATAAAAGAGGCAAAAGAAAACTGTTACAATGGAGGGGAAGAACAGGAAGCCAAAAGAGAATGGGTAAACCTTTCTCTCATTGAATTTGGCTTAAGGAAGGAATAACATACACACTAAATTGGGTATCTTACCCTACAAGTAGGGAGGAAGGGGATAAGAAGGGGGATGATAGAAGGGAGGGTAGATTGGGGTGGGGGGGAGTTAGTTAGAAGCAAACACTTTTGAAAAGGGACAAGGTCAAAATAGAAAATAGAACAAGTGAGGGGCAGGATAGGATGGAGGGTAATATAGTTAGTCTTTTACCTAACTACAGAAATGTTTTGTGTAACTACACATATACAACCTATATTGAGTTGCTTATCTTCCCAGTAAGAGTAGGTGACAAAGGAAGAAGGGAAAGAAGCTGGAAATCAAAGTTTTAAAATCAAATGTTAAAAAATTATTATCATTATTATTATCATTATTATTATTACATGCAACTGGTAAATAAGATATACAGGTACTGGGGTATAGAGATCCATCTTGCCCTTCTGCAAGGTCAGATGGCGGATAGGGGAACATAGAGGAGAGAACATATTGGGGAAAAGGGTATTCAATGAGATGGCCGTTTTGCAGTGGTAGGTAGGGGAAAGTCGGGGAGAAAAATTAAGTCTCAAAACCTTGTGGAGATGAATGTTGAAAACTAAAAATAAACAAAAAGAAAAAAAGAAAAACACAAAATAAAATTTAGAAAAGAAAGAGATTTAAAAGGGCAGCTAGATGGCACAATGGTGCAGAGTGTCTGACTTGAAGTCAGAAAGACTCATCTTCCTGAGTTCTAATCCGACCTAAGACATTTACTAGCTGTGTGTCTTAGGCGAGTCACTTAACCCTGTTTGCCTCAGTTTCCTCATCTGTAAGATGAGCTGGAGGAGGAAATGGCAAACCATTCCAATATCTTTGCCAAGAAAATCCCAAATGGGGTCACAAAGTGTCAAACATGACTGAAGAATGACTGCACAATGAGGGATTCAAAGACACACCCTTAAAGAATTGGGTTCTGTGCAACCTCATCTTTGTCGCAACCACTCCTCTCAATTCCCCTCACCTTTTTTCACCTCTGGATCTAAGGTCCATAATCAAATCCACTGCTTCTTAAAGGATGTCTTCATCAGTTTCCTTTAAATCCTATCAAATCCTACTGACTTCTCAAAAAAAACAAAAAAAAACCACTTTTCCACAGCTACCATGTTTCTTTATGGGGAATTTGCCCCTATTAGAATATAATCTCCGTGAAAGCACAGACAGCTTTTGTATGTATATAGCCAGTGCTTACCATGCCTAGCCTGGGCATACTCTCAAGTAAAGGTTGTGTTCAGGAACTCACCAAGGAGGGAAAGGGGGGAGGTAGGTCACAGAGGCAGAAGCATCTCCAGGGAGAGAAAGCTGCTGGGATGGAGATGGAAAAAGAGAAAAAATCATCTTCTTCAAATATTTGAAGGACTCTCATGTTGAAGATGGAGTAGAAATTTTGGTCCCCAAAGTCAGAAGTAGGATCAACAGATAGAAATTGCAAAAATGAAAATTTCTGTTTAATAGAAGGAAGAATTTTCTAATAATTTGATGGAAAGGGCTGCCTCGGAAGATAGTGAGTCCCTAGTAGCAGAGGCTTGATAGATACTTGTCAACAGTATTGTACGGCAAAGAAGGTTTGGGCCAGATGGCATCTGCGCTCCCTTCCAATTCTGAGATTCTAATGATACTAGGGAAACTACAAGTATTCTGATTGCCTTGAAGGCTCAAAGGTCAGTAGCAAAGATATAGCTGTCTTACATGGTGACTCAGAGTTGCCAAGTTGAGGGGGAAGTATACACCATTCTAATATCTGACAGCTCAAACAGGAAAGAGCACCATTCGAACACACTTTAAATAAGAATTTTGAGTTCTAAAGCCCTCAGATCTCACACTTGATATGAGGATGGGTTTCTGCTGCAAGATCAAGTTTGGCTTCAAAGGAACAAAGTGACAAACTACAGTAGAAAAACATATGAGGAATCTGCATTATCTACTGGGGACCATTTAATAACTTTTGGAGTCCTACTGTTAAAGTTCATTCATATTAGCTCTCATTTTCTCAACAAAGAAAAGCATTTGCTTATCAAAATATGTACCACATAGTAGCTGGGGGAACCAAAGGAGAAATGCATAAAATGGGAGAGGGAGGGAGGGAAGGAGAAAAGTAATAAAAAAGAGAGGGGGGAAGAAGACAGAGAGGGGAGAGAGAGAGAAGAAAGAGAAATAAAGGGATGAAGGGAGACAGAGAGATAGACACAGGGAACAGAGAGAGAATAGAAGGAGGACACAGACGGCGACTAAGAAAAGAGAGAGAGGAGAGAAAGAAAAAGAAGAGAAAGATCTTCATTCTGTTGTAGCAATAAAGGTTTCCTTCTCCAGCAATAATCAACTCTGCATAATTAAAATAGCTCAGACTGCTGAACTAATTTTCAAACTGGAGGTTTCTTCCTGTAGCAACACTTACACACAAAGTTTCTACTGTGAATGAATTTAATCGTGAGTCTAATTACAATTTTAATGAATATCTCGAGCACTGCATGTAAACTTGCACTCTGCGGCATCGCTATCTGTGAGGGTAGTTGGAGGTCTTTTTACATTTCATATAAAGAATTGCTTCTGCAAAATGTTTATCTAAAACAGCAGCTCTCCTTTTTTTCTCTTTTAAAGGGAAAGCATGATGTAAAATAAATATCAAATGCGTCTGGTGCTTTTTTTTTTCCCCAAGCCTTCTCTTTTTAGGCACTTGACCTTTATGTTTTGAACTGCTGTTTTGTATATAAGGTATGCAACTACAACTTGCAATGGCAGCAATTGATTGGTAACTAAGGGAGTATTGGTTTGGATAAATACTCAGGTTCCTATGTTTGTTTGTTTTTATCAAGCATTTTTATTGCTATGTAGCAGGTGCCATGATAAGCACTTTTTATAAATATTGTCGTAACTGATCATAACTACCCTAGGAGGTAGGTGCTGTTGTTATTCCCATTTTCCAGATGAGAAAATGGAGGCAAACAGAGGTTAAGTGATTTGCCCAGGGTCACACAGCTAGAAAGTGTCTTGGGGTCAGATGGGAAATCAGGTCTTCTTGACCCCAAGTCTAGGGCTCCATCTACTGTGCCAACTAGATTCCTTGAGATTTATGCTCACCATGAAATCATTGAACTTATTGGGAGAACAACTTTAGCAATCATATAGTCCAACTCTTTCATTTTTCAGATGAAGAAACCAAGCCCCTACAAATTAAGTGACTTGTCCAAGGCCATACGAGGAGTGAGTAATAGAGCCAAGATTCAAACACAATTTCCTTGACTCCATAGTCCATGTTGTTTCACCATACTGGGTGACGCTGTCACTATTCCAAAGACAACAGAAAATTCAAATACACTATAAATAAGTGAGGAAGGTGAAAAAGTATTATCCCTTCCTTACGGAGACATTTAAAATGGGGAAGAAAAGGAGTAGATGATCACCAAAGAAGCAAAAGGCATATTATTTCTAAAATGATTCATCTATGAAGGGAGAGATGAATATAGCAGGAGTCCTCATGATGGGATGACATAGGCAGAGCATAATGCAGAAGTAATATGCTACAGTATAAAGAGGGCTGGATCTGAAGTCAGAAACCCTGAGTTCAAATCCCCCTCTAACTCTTACCACTTATGTGACCTTGGATGAGTGACAGAGATACCTCTCTGGCCCTCACTCTTTTCATCTGAAAGCAAACAGATTGGACTAGATGGCCTCAAGGTGTCTTCTAGCTGTAAATCTAAATCTAAATTCTTCTATGACCCAGAACATTCTATGGACCTTCAAGTCAAAGGATGCAAGGTGGATGCCAAAGGAATTTTAAATAATACTCCTCCTACCCCAGGTAAAAGTGAATTCAAATGTATCATCTATTTAATGTATATTCAAAATACGCCTAAGGGGTATACTGAATATAGACAGGACCTGTCATTTCATTGGCACAGGGGATTCTGGGATGAAGACGCTCCTTCCACTGACACAATTCAGCACATCCCTGAAATTTTTAGTCTTAGAGAGTTGTCTGAAGCAGAGGTGTCAAAACTCAGGGTATGCCTCCAGAATCAGATTAAAATGTAATTGGGAAATATTTAACAAAAGAAATAAAATACACTACAACATGGACAATGTTGATATGTGATTTTCTAAGTCCGTATGCATCCAGAGATCCTTATGTATAATTTAGTGACTCCCATTTCTGTTTGGCTTTGACACTGCTGACCAAGAGGACCGAAAGGTTTTGTAAACTTGCTCAACATCACACAGTCAGTAGATGTTAGCATTAAGACTTGAACCCAAGACTTACTGCTCCCAAGGCCAGTTAATTATCCGTGCTCTTCCTCATTCCTTCATTAACTCCTCAAGGTTCTTTTAGCTCTTTTGTCTGGAGCTCCTGGCTATTCCTACAGAATTTTACCTCATATCACAGTGATTTGTGTGCATATCATGTCCACCAGCAGCAGCTATGTGAATATAAGCTCCTACAGCACTGGAATGCTGAGATTTTTCATTATTTTGTATCCCCAGCGCCAAACAAAATTGTTGTTGCTCAGTCATGTCCGACTCTTCATGACCCCATTTGGGTTTTTATTGGCAGATATACTGGAGTGGTTTGTCATTTTCCTTCTCCAGTTCATTTTACAGATAAGTAAACTAATGCAAACAAGTTTAGGTGACTTACCCAGGGTCACACAGGTAGTAAGCATCTGAGGTCAGATTTGAACTCAGGAAAAGTCTTCCTGATGCCAGACTCAGCATTTTATCTATGACATCACCCAGTATGATGAAACAACATGGACTATGGAGTCAGGGAACTTGCGTTTGAATCTTGGCTCTATTACTCACTCCTTGTATGACCTTGGACAAGTCACTTAATTTTTAGGGGCTTGGTTTCTTCATCTGAAAAAGTACTGAAGAATGTTTTTCATCTTTTCTTTGTATATCCAGGGCCTAATTCAATACCTTGAAGTTAGTAGTTCATAAATGATGGGATGGGCTTGAAATTTAAATTCTAAGCATGGACTAGGACAATGATTGCATTGTTTCCTCAAGTAACTTCTCTAGGTATTTTTATAAACTCTCAACAAGGCCAGAGTTTGAATCTCAGCCCTGACACTTGTTAGTCTTTTCTTCTAATATCTATCCAATTACTAGATAATACTCAGTCAATTACTGCTTCATGCTTTAGAACAACACCAAGAACTCATCCCTTGTTTTCCCTCCCAAGTCACATAAGCTATCCCCTCAGTGTGATGTCCAGAGTCCTAGTGAGTCAGTTGTGGTCTACCAGTAGATCTCAAACCCTTACCTAATTGGACTCCAGTGGCCCTGGCACTGCCTCCCTCCTCACTACTCTGTGAGGAGCTTGTCCTGGCCACAAAGCCCAGGTTGCCTTTTAGGCTTTTCGTATCCCTAGTCGAAGCTCAAAGGGCTAGGGAGAAATCCAAGATAGTTCATCATCAGCAAAGGTCTGGGATCCCTGCTTTGTATTTTAAAAGTGAGTCTCGATTCACTCCTGGAAGCTCAGCAATGAATCAGACTTGAACAGTTCCGACTCTCCAAACTCTCTGCTCCATACTCAACTCTCCAAATTTTCTATCACCAGCCAATTGTAAAAGGTCTGCAGTCAGCTTCTCTCCCCCACCCCCTGCCCATGGAGGACATTTAGATAGATTGGAAGCAGTGAAAGGCCCAGTATTGATCCCCAGGGAATCTACTTAATACTTTACCTGAATAGAAATTGCTTCTCTTTATAGCTGCCTCATTCTACACAGAGTCACCGGGCACTTTATCTACTGCCACATGCCTATATCTTCAGGATAGCAAAGTTTTACTATAGGCATGGAACTCTCTTAATACAAAAGATCTTAGATTTCCTTTACCTTTCTTCATCAGGCCTGCCATACCATTAGATACCTTCTAGTGCCCAAGAATTATTATCTTTAAAGAAATTTGTCCATGTTCTAATTAAGGAATGTTATCTTGTCATTGAAAGCATGTTGAACTTGAAATCAGGAGACCTGCATTCAAATTCCAGTTATGTGACCAAAGAGAAAAGACTTAAATGTTCAGTGCCCTAGTCAACTCTCTACCATAATCAGTTACAGTAATACATTCCAGATCTCCCACATCTATAAGAGTCGATTGGGACAAAAACAGAGCTGTTAGGAAGCCATCTCATATGTCCACTTCACCTCTCCTCATCTTGCTTATAATCTCCTGGTGAACAGGTAGCCTTAATGTCTACTGAATTGATACCTGTTTCTATACCTTATGTTAAGCAAGTCAATCAAGAAGTTAATAAGAATTTACTAAATGTGTACACTATGCTCAGCCCTAGAGCTACAAAGAAAGGCACAAAACTATCCCTGCTGTCAAGGATCTCATTCTGTAAAGGGAGAGCCAGGGTACAAAATGAGATGGAGACAGGACAAATTGGAGATGATCAATGGAGGGAAGTCACTAAGATTAAGGGCTAGGAAAGACTTCATATAGAAAGGGGGAATTTAGCTGAGACTTGAGAGAAGCATTCTTAGTCTGGATATATACAAAGTGCCTGATGAGAAAGTGCTGGTGTCTAAAATGGTCACACCCACCCCTTCACCTCTCTTTTGCAAATGTGAGGGACTATGGGTGTGAAAAATTGCATATATCAGATTTTTTTCCAAGTGTAGATTAATTTTGCTAAAATTGTTTTTCCATCATTTTTCTTTTTTATACAAGATGGTTCTCTGGGAAGGGAGGGTGGAGAGCAATATTAGGAAATGTTATTGAGTCATTTTTCAGTTGTGTCTGATAATTCACGACCCCATTTTGGGTTTTCTTGGCAAAGATACTGGAATGGCTTGTTATTTCCTTCTCCAGCTCGTTTTATAGATGAGGAAACTGAGGCAAACAGGGGTAAGTGACTTGCCCAGGGTCATTCAGCTGGTGTTCTATCCACTGCCTCACCTAACTGCCCCATTAGGAGATGTAGGTGATGCAAAACAAAAAAACAAACAAATGAAAGCTAGCAATGGAAATGTTTGTTTGTTTTTTGCATTGGCCAGCATCCTCGGTATGAGACCTAGACGCAGAGACAAACAAATTCTGGCTGATGATGACAGTGCTCAGGAGGAAATGTTGTGCTTAAGCCTGCCCTGGAACATGGCAAAGACCTTCCCCAAGAAACTTCCATTAAGTTAAAAGTCTGCAGTTCAAGTGAGAAGCCTAAATAGCAGGAAACATCAGCAGCCAATTTGTTTCAGGAAGATATGCTGCATGTTTTAGGGGGTGAAAAGCAGCCTCCAAAGGAAATGGGAAAGGAGAGGAAGGGACTTAATGAAGCTGTTCAAAGCCCAGAAAGATATGGAGGGAATAAATAAAATCATCCCCCACCTCAAAAAAAAAGCAGAATGATTTGACCCTAGCCAACAGAGTGAAAAAAATTAGATGGGATTTGGTTCTTTTTTAATCAAGATGATATATTCCAAAGTAGAAACATTTCCAGTGATTCAAAGGCTACTCTTTTCAAATCTTGGCTTTTTTTTCCTCCCGTAAAAGTCAAGTAACAGTAATAATTATTTTAATATCTATCATTTATGTAGCACTTTAAGGTTTACAGAGTGCTTTCCAGTGTCTCTGGAAGGACTACTCTATTCAAATCTTTGCTTTTTTCCCTGTAAGGTTCAAATAACAGTAACAATTACTATAATATTTATCATTTACATAGCACTTTAAGGTTTACAAAGTGATTTATATACTTTATCTCATCTGATCCTCTTGACAATCCTGTGAGATAGGTGTTATTATTATCCCTATCTTACAGAGGAGGAAACCGAGGCAAACAGAGGCTAAGTGACTTGCCCAAGGTCATACAGCTAATGGCCAAAGCTGAATTTGAACTCAAATCTTCCTGAGTACAAGTCACACAAGTTTTCCTGATTCTAAGTCAAGCATTCTTTTCTCTACACAACCTAGGTTCCAGGACAGCTTACATTGATACAGCAGTTGAAGGTCTGCAAAGAATAATCTGTTACTAGTGTTATCCTCAAAATAAGTAGATGGTATTGTTATCCCCACCTTAGGGTTAAGGACTCTGAGGTTGGGAGAAGTTCAATGGCCTGCCAAAAGTCCCACGGTGAGTACATAGAGGAGAAGGAATTGAAAGCCAAGTCTTGAAGATTCCAAGACCAGCCCTCTTTCCCCAATGCCAAGCTGCCTCTGTGGAGAAAGGCATATGGATGAACAGTGGAGGGTCCTAATTTACTACAGCTGGTGCTTAGAGGAGGTAAGGGAATGTGTGGAGAAAAAGAACTTTCACAAATCAGCAGATCCAGATGATATTCATCTTTGAGTCTGGAGGGTTTTAGCTGACTTAGGAGGCCACAGCAATTATTTTATGAAATCCAAAGAAAACTAGGAAAAGAAGACCCTGATATGTCTCTTGAGAGCCTCCCCTATTGTTTCTAAAGAGTGTGGCTCACTCTGTAACTGATTTGGTTGGTTATAAGGAAATTTCCACCAGCATGAAATTCAGCACTTACTTGTTCAGATCTAGGTGTGTCCCACACTTGGACAGATCCAGAAAGTTATTTGAATTAACAGGAAATCAGAATTAGTTCTTAGACTCAGTGAAAGGAGTGAGTAGGTCAGTGGTATCAAACATAGAGCCCTCTATCAAGAAAAACAGGTTAAAATATAATTGGGAAATATTTACCAAAACAAATGAAAATACAACAGAATATAGATAATGTTCATATGTGGTTTTCTAAGTCATTTGGAGTCTCCAGTGATCCTCAGAATTGTCTATTGACTCCATTTCTATTTGAGTTCAACACCATGGCATAGGTTAGTTATCTCTGAGGTTCTTTCTGGCTCTAATAATCTATAAGCCAATTGATTTGGAAACTTATTAGCATATAGAGTTGTTAATAATGGGGGAAATTCATCTTGTGATTACAATAGCTATTTTTTTAAATATAATGCTGTAAGGTTTGCAAAACACTTTATATGTTATCTTGTTTGAGTATCACAAAAGCCCTGTAAGGCAAGTGCTAATTAGTATCCTCATTTTAAAAATGAAAAAAAAAATGAGGCTGAAGATGGTTAAGTGACTTGCCCGTGGTCAGAGACTGTGGCCAGATTCACACTCAAGCATTAATGAGTCCAAGAGCCCTACCCACTATCTCACTGCTTCCACGAGATAGTGGACTCACCATCCCTCGTGGTTTTCAAGCAAAGGTCAGATGACCCTTTGTTTCAGTAGAGAATATTCATGGATCAGTAAAGGACCAGACTAAACAATTCTCTAAAAGATATATAAAATGACCAACCTGTCAGAATCCCCTTGTTGAAACCCAGAACAATAGAGTAAAAGATAAAGGTAGTCCACATCAGATTAGGTACGAGTTTGCCAGCAGGAGATGCAGCTGAAGACAAAAGCTTGAATGGAGCTCAGAACTCCCTTCCAACTGTGCTGCCAACAGAAGAGAATTTTTCCTGTATCCTGGTAAAAAATGTGACCCAGAAATTATAGTTGGGAAAATGGTCAGATCAAGGGGATAACCATGATCACCTAGTCATGTGGGATATACTTGGGAAACAGGCTAAATTCGAGGCAGAGTTTTAAAAAAAAAAAAAAGAAGGGCAAGAAAAACATTCATTTCTTTGGAATGATATGACTACACAGAATCACTTCGGAAGGAATTCACCCAGTGAAAAATACAGCTGAAGCCAAATCTTACATAACTTCTTCCAGTCTTTTCGAAGCTTTCACTTTCTCTGCCATTGGTAAACTACCATGGAAAATTCATTTCATGCTTGTCTACTCTGGTAAGACCCCAAAATGAATTGAATTGTTACAAAAAGGTAAAAATTAGGAATGCCAAGAGTCATTTGATGCATCTAATTAAGAGCAGTCATCTTGGAAGATTTGCACGTGGTTCTGACTTTCTTTACCTGTAATCTTGTCTTGGTTTTTTTTTCATCTATCAGAGGAGGAACCAAGAGAAAGCCTTATATTTGTAATAATTCCCTGAACCTTGAAAAGGTTAAAGTCCAATCTAAAATTAATTCCTTTTGTTGGGATTTGGGAGGCTTTTTGTGAACCCACACCTGGGTCTTAGGGAGCTACCTCAAATGCTACAGTGGTGCCCTGCTAAATGTAGAAGAACGTGTGTATGTGTATATATGTATGCATGTGTGTATACATACATACAAATATATAGTCATATGTGAGCTATACCTAGATACACATACATGCATGTATGTATACATATAGGCACATTTATATATAAATATCTGTGTGTATAGATATATATATGCTTTATCATATATAAACTTAATCTGCATTATTAACATCTTCACCATCCCTTTAAGTCAAAAAAATCAACAAAATAATGAATTGTACTCTGCTTTTGTAGCATTTGCCAATTTGAAAGCTGTAAATGTTTGCACTGGAAATTAAACAATCAGGTAAGCCTACTAAGCTGGCTTCAGCACAGTCTTGAGTCTCATAGGAAGCCAGCACGTAGAAGTGAAGAGGGAAAAGATTCCAGACAGGGGGAGTATGAGGACCGGCAAGGGAGCCAATGTTGCTGAATGTTGCAGAATGGGTGGAGTCAAGTATAAAAGAATTAGAAAAACAGGAAGGGGCCAGGTTGTAAAGGGCTTTCAAAATAAAATAAAAGATTTCATATTTGATCCTGGAAGTAATGGGAGCCACTGAAGTTTATTGTATAAGATATGGGAGGGTGGGGAAGGTGATGAGATGGTCATGTCTGTATTTTAGGAAGATCACTTTGTGGGGGGAGTAGAGGGATGGACTAAAATGAGAAGAGATTTGAGGTAGAAAGACCAAGCAGAAAGTTATAGACATATTTTAGGTGCAAAAGAATAAGAGCCTGAACTAGTGGGGAAGCCATGTAAGAGGAAAGAAAGGGATACAGCAGAGAGATGCTAGGAAGATAGAATCAGCGGAGAGATGCTAGGAAGATAGAATCAGCGGAGCTGGACAACAGAAGCAGATGTGAATAATTGAGAATAAAGAGTCAAGGATGACAATTAGGTTGTAAGCCTGGGTGCCTGAGAAAATGGTGGTACCCTCAACAGTAATAGGAAAGTTAGGGAGAAGGGAGGACTTAGGAGAAAAAAGATAACAAATTCACTTTGAGACCTGGGGAGTGTACAGAACATTCAGCTGGAGGGCATTAGACACAGATAGATAGACGAACAGACAGATAGATAGATGAATGAGAGCATATATGTGTGTGTGTGTGTACATATACCCACATATATTGTATAATCAATTAATGCAAAACTATGGATTTTAATTATAGGAACCTTATATTATTTTCCATTTTTTCTTTTTATGTTCTCTTTGTTTTATTTCACGTTCATTTTCAAATATATTCTCTCTCCCCTATTTGGTAAATCATCCTTTGTTACAGAAAGAGAGACAGAGAGACAGAGAGAGGCAGAGAGAGACAGAGAAAGGCACTTTAGCAAAACCAACCAATATATTCACTACATATGATAGTATGTGCAATATTCCAAACCCACACTCCCCCACTTTCACAAAGAAAAGAGGAAGATGCATTTTTCAACTCTTCCCTGGTGCCAGGGAATTCTATGGTATTTTTTTGCTTGTTTTCTATTTACATTGTTATAATTAATTTATATGCAGTTTTTCTGGTTAAATTGACTTGATTTTACCTCAACTCATATGCCTCACCATGTTTCTTTGAATTCTTCATAACTGGCATATCTATGGCACACAGTAAGATTCCACTACATTTAAGTGCCACAATTTGTTCAGCCATTCCCCAGTTGACCGGTATCCACTTTCTTTCCAGGTTTCGTTACCACAAAACTGCTGCTAGAAATATTTTGATGAATATAGAATGTTTCGATCTGTTTCTAACTCCTCTCATTTGCTTCTATCCGCATCCCCAGTACTCTGTACACTGCCTACCACACAGTAAGAGTTTAACCAATATTTTATCTAATCCATCTATGTGCCTAATGGATGTTTTAGCTACTTTTTTTGGTAGCATGATTCTAAATTCTTTTCCAGATTAGAAGAATCAATTCATAGTTCCACCAATGGTTTATTATTGTTATATGTTACATTTCAACTTATAAGAAAAGTCTTGTGGCTTAACACCCAAGGACATGAAGGTGCAAGGATGCATCCAGAGCATAGTCACTGTAGAGACAAGAATACAACTGATTCTCCAAAGGAGAAGAACACATGAGATTCTTCATAATTTCACTGTGGTGGAATTAAGTTCCGGCCTCAGAATGAGAAGAAAGGGATCTATGATCCCATAAGAGACACCTTTCAGACCGATACACAGCTGATAAGCCAGGCTCATTCTCTCCTTCTCAGTTCAATAGGAGCCCTGGGTCCTATTCCACCCAATAGATTTACTCAATGCCAGAAAAGAGGAGCAGGTATTTTATAGGGAAGGTGGAAGTTGGGGGGCATGTGTAATTTGTTTTCCACCTATGCGGTCAAGAGTACAAAGGTATCATTTAGAGAGAACCCATCTTTCCCAACTCATTTACCATTGCTCCTCCACAAGTATTCGGCATTTTTGTCAAACCAGCCTGTTTTCTTCTGCCTACATGTAACAGCCCATTTCCTGCCTCCAATCTTTGCATAGGCAGTCTCTCATACCTTGAACATTCCCCATCACCTCCACTCCTTAGAATTCCCTCATCCTTTCCAGTGTCATCTCAATTGCATACAAGGTGTTTCAGGATTCTCTCAACTGATAGTGTTCTTTCTTCCTCCCAAAATATTTTATATTTTCCTAGTACATATGTTACATTTACTTAAGTGTGAACAGGTTGTTTTCCCCAGGAGACGATAAACTTTTAAGGGAGGAATTGATTTCATTTTTTTTTCTACTTTGTACCCACAGAACCCAGCTACTTGACACAAAGTAGTCTCCTAATAAATGTTTGTTGTTGAACTGGGGTTTCATAGGAGATAGATAGTTAGAGCATGGAAGATTTGGGGGAAATGGATCGAGATTGAGAAGGGTGCATTCCAAAGCAGGGACAGTTTGCTATGAAAAAGGCTAATTGTACTCCCTTCCCAAACTTAAGGCTTTCTAGCCTAACCAGGTCCTCCCTCAAGGATTTTACTCTGTGGGAGAAAGATAAGCCATCAATCCAGATAGGAGCACCACAGTAACAGAAGATATAGGTGCATTAGTACATTAAATGCATTAAAAACAAAGTACTCTGTTAGGAGGAGATTACCATCCAGGGGATCAGGGAACACTTCTTGGAGGAGGTGGCATTTGGAGTTTGGCTTTAAAGGCTTTACACTAAGACACAAAAGACTGGCAACAGCTTACAGTATAACCCCTCCTAGAGGATTTCCATTTGGAAAGGGATCAAAGCCTTAGGCTAGAAGGATGGGGCTCTAATACTAGCATTTATGGGGGTGGGGCACCGGAAATCTCCTGGTGGGTATGTGATTCCACCACACAGACAGATGCCTTTTCATTGCTTAGAAGGACAGAAATGAGGGGGCAAAGCAGAGGGCTATGAATCCCATTAAAGCCTGCTGGTAGCAGAGGAATAAATTTGTCCCCACAAAAAGCTCCCCTTCCTAGTCATGGTTAATAATAACAACTAAAAAAAAGCCAACCAGAAATATAACGAAAATTTTGCCCCATCCTTGGGCCTTTCCCTTCAAAGTAGACTGTGTAGCCAGGAAGCAGAGCTTGTGCCTAATGAAAAGGAACGCATTTTCCTAGTGCTGAATTTTCTGTGTCTAAAAATGGACTCAGCCCCTAAGCATAAGGCCAAGGAGTGCCTGCTGTTAGAAAACCCCAGCAACTCACAAACACTCTCCCCAGGCCCTAGGTAGGGATTTTGTAATGAAAGAACCCCAGAAATCGAATAGGGCACAATGCGACTGGCCAGCATAGCTGTCAATCAACAACCACTGTCAATCAGCAACTGGACATAAATTTAATGGGTTATTATACTGTTGCTAGCTACTCTAATGCTGACTGACAGCCCAGCCAACCAGTGATAGAGAAAATAAAAATTCCGGAGGATGCTGGATTTAGGTTTTGTCCTTTTCCTCTCCTCTTCCCATTTATTCAACACAAAAACTAATGTGGTGTTAAGGAGAAGAAGCATTAAATACAGAGACAGGAGACTCGGGTTCTAATCCTGGCTTACTAATTGTCCTACACTGAACAAGCCACTTCCCTGAACAAGCACCAGTTTCTTCATGTTCAAAGTGGAGAAAATTTTATATTTCTCATAGCTTTCATGAGAAAACGTGTTGTGAAACAGAAAGATTGTGGGAATGGGGACAAAGTGAGGGACAGAGAGGGACAGGGAGAGACATGGAGGGAAGGAAGAGGGATGGAAAGGGGGAAAGGAATAGTGGAGAGGGAGTGAGAGGGAGAAAAGGGAGAAAGGAAAGGGGAGAGGAGTGGGAGAGGGTGAGGAGAGGGAAGGAAGAGGGAGGGAAGAGAGAGGAGAGAGGGAAAGGAGAAGGAAGAGGGAGAGAAGAGGGAGGGGAGAGGGAGGGAAGAGGGAAGAGGAGAAAGGGAGGGAGAGGGAGAGAGGAAGGGGAGAGAGGGAGAGGGGGAGAGGGAGAGACAGAGAGACAGAGACAGAGACAGAGAGACCGAGAGACAGAGGGAGAGGCAGAGGGAGAGAAGCTCTTTATATAACCTTTTAGTACATTATTCAATTTGAACTTCACAATAATGATGTGAAAGGTAGTAAAAGGGTTATTATCTCCATTTTATAGATAACAAAACTGAGGATTGGAAAAGTTAAGTGATTAGTCTTGGTTGAAACTGTTGTCAAAGCCTAAACTTAAACCCAGTTTTAGTGAGGTGAAATCTAGTGTAGTTTTTCACTGTAACTGGGTATGTGTATGCTGTCAGGACTTTCAACTAAGAGGTCTGGACTTTCCTAAATAGGCCACTATTGCTTACAAAAGCCCTTAAGAGCAATTGTGGCCCCAAATTTTAATCTACCCCATTGTAAGTAACTCCTAGAAGTAGAAAGTGAAGAAAATATGTATAGTAAATTGAAATCCAGTTTCTCATGGTACCTTACATTTAATAAATGTTCATTGAATGCATGAATAAACAAATGAATGAATGGATCATCAAAATAATCTCAAGGATAAAAAATTTATGTCTGATTTGGTCTTAGCAAAAACCAATAACATATCTTTGTTGCTGATATACATAGATGCATACAAATGAACACTTTTCATTTTTTTTATCATTGGTACCTGACTATTTCACTGAGTTTTAGGCAGGTAAGGTGAGGGGGGGAACCAGAGTAAGGTGGTTTAGGGGACAAGGAAAATACTTCAGTGAAGGAAAATGGAAGGTCCCAAACAAAAAATAAGAAAGAAAAAAGAAAAACAGATTAGAATACCTATTTGCTGATCATGGATTTCTGTAACAGGCCACCACTTACCTCTCTCTGAGCTTAGGCTTTTTTTTTTCTGCAGTTAAACTCAATGGAGTACATCGAATATGCATCTAGCAGTGCAGCAGGATGGTAACATTGGCAGCAGCCCTAAATAAGGCTAGCTTGTAGAAAACACATTGTGTCAGCATTCCCTGGAATTCTGATTTTCCTTCAGGTCAAAAAAGGACATTGGTTCATTATCATCAACTGAGCTGTCCTGGTGCTGATCTTGGAGGCCACATCTTCAAATTCAAGTCTGAAGATAGGCTTTTGTTACTAAGATCCTAGATCTGAGACCCAGAAACAGAATATTCTCAGAGGAGAGACCATAGCTTTCCATATCAACTGAATTAATTCAATTCAATAATCCTCTACTGAGTATCTACTAGGTCCTAGGTAGTGGGGACACAAAGAGAGGAAGGAAACAAATGTTTATGAAGCACCTATTGTGTTACCAATCTCATTTGATCCAAATCTTAAAGACAAAAAAATGAAACAGTTAAGATCACAAAAAATTTTTGATCTTAGATTGTATATCTCCACCAGAATTTGAGCATGTAACCCCAATTATATATATATTATACATACACATATATTAATATATGTGAATATGTATGTGTATATATATTTCCTTTTTATAGATTGTATGAATTACTACTGTGTTTATAATTATATGTACTAGAAGAATTATATTAAATAAACATTTAAAAGGATAAGACACATATGAAATACTAATTGATCTCAAAGTTGAAAGGGAGTCACTTGAGTTTATTGAGAAAGAGTGGGGTGTCATAGTCGTCTGTTCTTTAGGGAGAAGACTGCCCTTTGGTAGTTGTTTGGAAGATAAATTAGACAGGGAAGAGACTTGAGGTGGGGAGAACAATTAGAATGCTATGGTAATAGTCCAAGAGGGAGCCCATGGGTGCTTAAACAAGAGTGGCTCTCTTGAGTGGAGGTATGGGGATGGAGGTGAGAGATGTTGTGAACATAGAATCAAAGGGATTTAAAACTGATTCAATATGTGAAATGAAGGTGAAGGTGACATTGAGACTGGGAACTTAGGTAACTGGAAGGATGGTAATTCCCTCCCCCCAAAACAAGGAAATTTAGAAGAAGGATGGATTTGGGGAGGGGTAGATTGTTAATAAGATCTGGGATGCAGATCACAGCCCGTTCTTATGTGGTCATTCTGGACAACTTACTCTGACCCATTTAACATGAAAAGGAAGGAGTCTACAGGAGCAATTGCTGCTTCCATCTGGTGATTTGTGGGATGGAAAAAGGCAGAGGTTGAGTACTCTGGGGGTAAGGCAGCAGAATTCATCCATGTAACTGCTGAGGTAAGATTGCCTGGGTTGTGATTTAGGATAACCACTGTCAAGGGACAGCACCTAGAACAGAAGAAAAGTTAGTCGCTTTCACAGGCAAGAAAGGCAAGTGGCAAGAGAGGGCAAAGTGAAGGAATATTGGTCAATAAGGGGTGAAGGGGATCAGGCTGCTTTTGAAACGATCTCCATGATTTGCTGTCTCAGAAATTATGGGATACAACTACTCTTCCCACTCTCTGATGGGTTATCCCTTTGAGCCATACCATAGCCCACTGGGGGAACAGAGTCCATATTTTGGAGACCTCTCTAGGGAAAAACAACACTATGCAGATGAGTATTTACAAAGAACATATAAGGTCAATATGAAGTTGTTTAGAGGAAACTGAGAACACTGACAACTGGGGAGATCAAAGAAGGTTTCCCATAATAGGAAAGGCCCTGAGCTGGGTTTTGAAGGAAGCTAGGGACTCTACAGGGTTATTTTGGGGGGAAAGGAAGCACATTCTAGCCACAGAGGAGAACTTATCCAAAAGTCCAGAGGCAATGGAATGTATTATATAGGGATTAGTCAATACATTCAACATCCATCTTTCCTTAAATAATTTGTCTAAGTTTGTATAGCAAAGTTTTACAATGACAATCCAGGCATGAGTTCAGCATTGGGAGAACACAAGAAGACAGAGCAAGGTTTTAAGTACAAGCACTTGCCTGGGACCCACTCCCTGAACCATTTTCCCAAGCTTCGTCCAAAGAGAGCCCCCTTGATTTGCCATTTCATTCTTTTTCTTCTACATGGAGGGGAAAAGAGAGGAGAAGGGATATAGAATCCTGGGCTAACTCAGCATGCTTGCCACAGGCTACTGGAAGTTGCAGCACCTAGACTGACCTTTCCAGTAAGGCCACCACAGAAGCAGCTGCCAGTGCCATGATCTGCTTTAACCAGGACTATCCTGAGCTGAGACTGGACCAGGAACAGAGATATAAGCAGCTTAGTAGGACTGTGGGAAGTAGCACTTTTGGTAAATTGAGTCTAGAGCAGAATTCAATTCCAGGGCTCTTGGACTAGCAGCTTAGAAAAGCCATATCATCTATTAAGATGAAAGAAAGATGAACTCCACTCCCATCATTTTTTCTTGTCCTAATTGATTAAGGTATCTGACCTCTGAAAGGAATTCCCAGACACAAAATAAGTCCTATCCTTAATCTTTTCACCAACAGGGAAAGTAGAAAACACATGGTTGTTGGTTGTTGCTAGGTTTTTTTTCCCATTTTAAGAAATGGTCAGGAGGTTTGGAAGGGAAGACTATAGGACAAAACTCTTTCTTATATTTTTACTCTCTTTGCATTTTGACATTTACTTACTTTGTTGTACTTTAGTAAAGCACATGACCACCAAAAAGTCAATAGGTTGAGTCTAAGAATGAGCTTGACCAACAAGATCTCAGTTTCCAGTTGCAGGATAGGGAACACAAAGACATCTCCTATTTCAGTCACACTGAAGTATATTTTCAATCATACTCAGATCTATATTGAAGCCAAGGCCAATGACACAGTTACTATGAGCTCTGGAGAGCCCAAGACAGAGAGAGAGGGGGATAGGGTAAGAGTTGGTAGCCTGCTCACCCGCTGGTGAGCAAGGGAAATGTTGGGGCCTTTGGGAGCACATTCAGAAGCAGCCACTGTGCTGGCGTCCTCAGGGTTGCAATTTATGTTGACCAGAATATATAATACACCCTTAGTGATCAGTCAGCCAAGTAATTAATTAATTGATTAGTTAATTGGCAACCTGCTTCTCCATAGATTACAGAAAGCAAAGGAATAAACAGATTTGACTAGTTAGAGTTTTTGAGGCACCATGAAGGGTATGTATGTCTAGCCTATACCCTCTCTCCTGATTATATAGTGCTTTTTTAATTTTTTTGAAGTGAGACCACATTCCTGAAATCACTAGACTCATACAACTCTCTAAGGTTGGTAAGATGTCCATTTCACAGAAGTGTACTACTAAGTAAGCTAGAAAAAGTGCTAACTTTTAGTTCTACCTCTGACACGTACTCGTAGTGTATGTGACCCTGGGCAAGTCACTTGACCTAACAGTGTTCGAAATAACTTGCTAAGACAATAAATAACAGAATTCCCTCACAATGAAATAACAGGTCAGGGTACAAATCAAAAGCAAACAACCAAACAAAAAGCATGATATCTATGCAACATATGCAGAAACTGAGGCTATAAAGGCTAAACAGTGTGCTCATAACCACCCACATGTGATGGCCTATGTTTTCAAATTCAGGGCTCCTGATTTCAAACTGAACGATCTTTCAATTATCCTATTCTGCTTCTCTAAAAAAGAAAGGAAAATAAAAGAAGCATTTAAGGGAACAGCTTTTACATTTTCTGTATTGCCATGCCTTGGCATTTTATATGCTTTAACTTGGGTTTTAGCTTGGTACTTGGCCAACTGGGCATAGAATCCAACTGAGTAAAATCTATCAACACAAATAAAGTTGAAATTGTCCAACCTCCTTTATAGCCCAAAGATTTTAATCACGGTAACCTTTTTTCACTCTCAAATGTGTGTTATAATTGCTGAGAATTCTGTTTAAATAGGATAATAAATTGAGAGCTGAAAGTCAATCAGTCAATAGACATTTATTAACTTCCTACTATGTGCCAGACATTGTGCTAAGAGCTAGAGATACAAAGAAAGGAGAAAGTCATTTTCTGCTCTCGAGGTGCCAGGTCCAACAGGAGACAACGTGCAAAGAAATATGTACAGACAAGTCAAATACAGAATAAACTGGAGATAATCAATTGGGAGGAAGGCACTGGAATAAAGGGACATTGGAAAATGGGGGGACTTTAGAGCCATTTCAATCATTTGAATTAAATAAATTGCTGGAACTGGAGTCAAGAAGACCCACAATCGAATCCTACTTCAGGCATTTCCAAACTGTGTGACCCTGAAAGCAGACATTCAAAAACTGCACTACAAGCATAAAAGGAATTAAAATAGCTAGAACTCTGTGTGTTGGGGGGGGGGAGGTGCACATGCATGGGTGCACACAGCTGTGGGTATAATGGGCAGCAGACTTAGGAGAGGCACGACACCAATGCCATCTCAACCATTCATTTAATTATGGGAAAATTCTTGTCAACGTAGCTTTCCAAAGATCTAGTTTCAAACTCTACCTAGGCCACCTACTAGATGTTGGATCCTGGTCAATTAAACTCTCTGGGACTTAGTCTGCAAAATGATGGAACTGGACACAATGACCTCCAGAGTTTTGTCTACCTCCAAATCTATGATTCTATGATCTTTTATTTTATATATGAAATGACTGAAGTTAAAATACAGAAGTTAAGTGAATTTCCCCAGATTACACAAGTAATAATTGGTAGAGCTGACATCCTAAAAGTTTATTAGAAGCATCAGATGAATGAAAATAAAGTCATACCCACAACTGTGCTCATGTAATGAGCGGAGGACATATTCAGGAAAGGCATGGTGCCGCTGCAGTTCCAACTGGCCATTCATCTACGGGAAAAATCCAGCCAAGCCCAGGTTAATGTCTATATCTTGGTTGGATAGCACATTGCACAGACCACAGACATGTCATACAGAACTCAAGGAAGTCCATGAATCAGAGCTGCTGTCATCCATACACAAATAACTTCATCTGAACAGTAATCAGGAAAGAGTTAAGAAGAAACAAAAAAACCTGAGCTTGAGAATCCTGCTTACCAAAGCAACTGTTGGATTGGGGTAGAGATAGGAGGAGGTCGCTGCAGAGAGAGAAAAAGAGGAGCCACCACAATCCCCATTATAAGTTCCCACAGTTAAGCACCATACTTGATTGGGAAATTCTGGCCCTTTTCAAAGAGGAGAGAAATTCGTATATTTCAAGTACTTTCCCCAAATAAAACCATGAGTTTATGATTAACCCCACATTCTGTTGACTTTGGATTTTGTAAGCAGATGGTATATATCTTGAATATTTTATTTAGGCTATGTGGGAACACATTTTATGATAAAAACCAGAACATTCTTGTTCTTCACTTTCCATTTCAGGCCAGACTTACTTACAGCCCTGATCTGTTTTCTTTTATAACCAATCATTCAGATCTTTATTTTCACTGACAAGTCTAATCATTTTATTCATGTTATATCAAATCAAGAGGAACCTATGAAAAGTATGGCCAGAATTTATTTGACTTGTCTTGGCTGACATTTCCCTCCTTTTTCATTTCAAGATCATACAGTGGTTCTAAACAGCAGACTTGTGACGAAACAGGCATAGTCTTGTTCCCTACCTAATAAAGGCAAAAGATCCCCTGGCTCGTGGTAATGGCACATGCACTAATATGCAGCAAATCAAGTTATCTTATCACCCCCCCTATCATTTCAAGAGAATCTGAGGCTTAATGAATCTCAGATTTTTCAATTGAAAAAGGATCACAACAGCCAGCTAGCCTAACCTACATTCAAAAAGGAACCCCCCTCTCCACAACATATGCAACAAGTGGTCATCCAAAGTCCATTTGGCAAGCTCTGATGAGAGGGAAAACCCAAGGCAGCCCATTCCAGTTTGGGGGTTTGGGTTGTTTTGCTTGAGTGGGGGAGGGAGCATTTGTTTTATCCCATTTTGTTTTTTATATTACAAACATTTACATATTCCTCTCCTTCTACCAAAGCTCTCATAAGACAAAAAAAAATAACTTTTAAAATAAAACCAATAAGATAGTGACCTCATCTGGAAGTACATGCAGCATTCTACATCTATAGCATCCCCCCACCGCTCTTTTTTAATTAACAGAAATTTATTTTCATTCCTTCTGACACCCACTCCGTTGGAAAAAAAAAGAAAGAGGAAAAAGAAAAACAAATTCCTTGGAACAAACATGCATAGTCAATCAAAACAAATTCCCTCATTGACTTCATACAAAATTTCTATGTCTTATTCTACATCCTAAATCTATCACAAAATTTCTATGTCTTATTCTGCATCTTATTTCTCACAGTAAATATTCCAAATATTTTCTTAACTGCTCTCCTTTTACCTCTCCACCAATTCAATTCTGAACTCCTGAATTTACATCAAATGACTCCATTCCATTACCCACTTTTCCCACCATTCTTCTGCTCTCAGAAGAGCTATCCCTACTGCTTCTCAAAGCTGATTCCTCTACCTACAGCTTTGATCCAATTCTCTTCTAGCTTCTTTAGGACCTTCCTTCAGCTGCCATCCCCTCCCTCTCATGCATCTTCAATCTTCCCTTTCCATTGGTTCCTCTGGATCTGCCTACAGACACATTCAATTCTCCCTAGTTCACCAAATTGAACCCTTCTACCTTATGCAGCCACCATCCCATCTTTCTTTCTTTTTCACTATTATGCTGTAAAATATGGAAGGCTCAAAGATGTGATTTCATTGGTTTAGGTGTAACTCTGTTGCTGTTCAAGGCTAGGGTGTTTTGTTTTTTCTTAAGGATAGTCCTGATAAATTCGGTGTTACATTCCTGCATGAGTGGAGAAGGGATGGATTTCTACATAAAATGTCTGAGGACTTTAAGACCAGCAGTCATAAGAAGTGAACATGAAACTCTGAATGACTCCTGAGAGCCCTCGGAGACAGAGATATGTGGGGAAATAACGGTGTCCCTAGTTTCCAGCACCTGCAACCACACAAATTGTTAATAACAGATGCCCACCTTGGTGAGATTATTTTTCTCTCTGGGTTAAGCCGAGATCTTACCTTGATCTCAGCCAAAGAGCTCCTTTACTCTGTTGTATTCGTTGGTCTGTTCTAACCTGCATAACTTTTCCCATTTCTGTTTACTGTTTACTTTGATAAATAGCCATTTGATACTAGCATTTGTGATTGTCTTTTGGGTAACTGGTGTTTGGTGGGAGGGAGTCAAGCTAGAAATTATAAGCTAAGTATTTCCTCCTCTTGAGAGTAATCAAGGAATGTGCCTTTTATCCTGAACCCATTATCGAACCCCTTGACTATAAATATTTGAAGCATAGTAAATAGATATTGAAGTCCAAGCCCTACCTTGAAGACTAGAGAAGAAATTGCCTAAGCACAGTAGTGCAGGAGGACCTTGACTGCCCTTCCACAGCAAAGTTCCTGGCAGTGACGGTGCTGATGCAAACCTCCTTTTATTCTCTCTCCTAGAGATAAGGTGGTCAGGTCACAGATACCTATCCATGATACCTACCCAAGGTCAGTTTTCTTTATATTCAGACAACGACCACACCCTCATACACACATACACACACACACACACACACACACACACACACACACATATTTGTGTGTATCTCACATATAGGGGCCTATCCATGGGATATTGTCCCACTAATAGTTTTTGGTCCCTTCTCTTGAAAGAATTTTCCCTTTCTTTTTGACTTTTTAAAAGCCTTGGAACTTTAAGGTTGGTTCTCAGGTTATGCCATCTTTTGCCTAAGGTGTTGCCCTTTGTTTTGGGTTTTGGTTTTTTTTTTTTCTGAAAGGTACTGCTATTATGTGAATAGCCCGGAGTGTAGGCCTTCACCTTTATGTGTCCTAATAGCCCCAGGCTTTTAGTCATAAGTGACCTAGCTCCTCAAGTTTTTAATTGTTAAAAGCCCATTAGACTAGGCAGTTGGTTTTTTAAACTTGTCTGGCCTAAAATTCTAAATGTGAATGTTCTTTGTTTTCCTGAGTGGCAGGCAAAAAAAAAAAAAGAATTTCTTGTATAAGGGCAACTTTGAGGGAAAGTTTTTCAGCTTAGTCTTTAAAGTGGCAGTAGGTTTGGATCCCCCTTTATGAAGACATTTGGCTTCAATTTTTTTCTGCTGATGGGTTGAAACAGGGCTGTGGAACCTGTGGCCTCAAGACCACATGTGGCCCTCTCAGTTCTCAAGTGCAACCCTTTGATGGAATCTAAACTTTGCAGGACAAATCCCCTTAATAAAAGGATTTGTCCTATAAAACTTGGCCTCAGTCAAAAGGCCGTATCCAAGGACAGAGAAGGCCACATATGGCCTCAAGGCTGCAGGTTCCCCACCACTGGGTCCGGCACAATAGCTCCTGGAATTCGCCTGTCCAGCAGGACAGTTGTGAATGATTCACTGTTTTCTTTGTCTTCCTTGGCTTCACATATTTTGCTTGGGTTACCTCTCCTTAGGAAAGGATTTTACCTTCCCATCCTTGAATTCATATTTGTTGGATATTTTTCTATTCCTAAATTGAACAGATTTTATTTTGAGGCACAACTAATTTACTTCATTTCCCAGTTGTATCCTGGAATTCTATTCTCCTAATGATTATTCTAGGAGAGCTCTACTTATTTTCATTACTTTTTTCTTTTTCTTTTTCATTTGTTTTCTAGAAGTATAAAGAGCTTACCCAAACTGCCCAAAACGCTTTATACCCTAGCTGATGTTAGAAAGAAAATATCGCTATGTGATTTGTCTATTATTGAATTTAATTGATGTTCTGTGTGTTTATATGTAAATTTGAGTGGTTGGTTATATGCATAACTGCTATAGGTTGATACATGAAAAAGTCATTAATACTGTTTTCATAATTAAAGTACATTCCTGTTACCCTAATATTTTATTATTTAAGTACAGCACACTACTTCTACAGCGTATAACTTGCTATCATACTACACATCTGTTGTTTGTATTAACGCACTTGTGTTGATGTGGGCATGTCTGGGATAATCTCTAACAAAGATGGGAACTGATGCAGTTGAGATGCATTATCTCTCATTGCAATTGAAAAGCATAGAGAAAAAATAAGAAAATTATTTTTTTTAAAAAAGCATACAGATCTCCTACTATTGGGAATAGAGCCGTAGCTAAAGAAGAAGGACATTTTATGAATACTGTACAGAAATGTGAAAGACTTGCAAGAGGGCACAATAAGACCAATAACTTTATTTTTTGCTTTTTTTTTTGGAGGGCAGTTGGGGTTAAGTGACTTGCCCAAGGTCACACAGCTAGTTTTTGTGTTAAGTGTCTGAGGCCAGATTTGAACTCAGGTCCTCCTGACTCCAGGGCCGGTGCTCTATTCACTGCACCACCTAGCCGCCCCAGGACTAAGAACTTTAAAGCAGACAGGAAAACTTGGGAAGTCCTGCTTGTTCTGTCTGAGAATGCGAATCATAGAGATAAACGTGAAGAATTGACATTAGAAGTTAGTCCTGGGAGTTTTGTACTACTCCAGTCTCTGAAGAAGATGAACAACTTGAAAAGGTACAGTCTTACTAATGGAAGAAGATATTTCTACAGGGAAACTGAATACTTCAAATAAGTCTAAAGTGACACTTACCTTGTGTAAGTAAGGCTGAGACTTTACCCATTATGGCAGATAGATACCATAAGCCAAAAGTTGGCATTTTCTCTAATCAAGAACCTTGCTTCTCCTCCTCTGCCAACATCCCCAAGAGAAGAGCAGGGTGGAGGCTTGGATAAGACAGGTTGCAGAGGCTAAGATGGTGAAATACAACTGAATCAGAAAATGCTGAAAGTCTCAAAGGGATAACTTTTGCCTTAGTGCACAGTATTATAGAGACAGCCTGGAGCCACCTGGAAGGCTTGTTTGGAAGAGTCAGCAACTCAATATGATAAAGACAAAAGGCTACATGAACCATACGCTAAATCTATTAATACTACCATGGGACACCAAGAAGAAAAATCTGCCAACTCCATACTCCAAAGTAGACATTCACTGACAATTACTCAGAGAAATGCAATGTGCCCAAGAAAGGTGGTTTGTTCAGTTTGCAATAAGTAGGCAAAAGTATGATTCGTAACTTTGATATGCACATAATTTTCTTTACTTTGCAAATTTACAAGCCATTACTGAAGTTACCTGAAGCAAGAATTACTTATGAGTTTGGAACAGTTTCCTGATAATAAAAAGGGTTCACATCCTCTGCTGGTCTGGGACCTTCTTAACAAGTGTGGGCCATAGAAACAGATGGAGGACATGAGAGCCTGATACAAGAAAACCTGACATAAGACCACCTTCACCAGGTAATACCAGAGTAAGAAAGCCAGAAATTCAGCAAAAGGATAGATGTATTTTCACCGCATAAGTTGGACATGGGATGAGCATGGGATGCGCTCCAGGTACAACACACAGAATCTAGTTCACCGTTTCCCAATTAAAGATCTAGAAGGATTACTCTATTTATAATTGGAGAACTCGGAAACCATCTCAAAGAAATAATGGTTAATGGCATCATCACAGAATCTAGAAGCCCTTCTACATCAACCATAGTGTTGGTACCAAAGAAGAATAGGAAGATATGGATGTGTGTAGACTCCTTGACTTTGAATAAAAGAAGTTAAGTAGGCCACACTATGGATTCAAAATGCCCTGCATTGTCTGCTAGAGAACTAATGGTTTGAAGTCTTAAATTTGTATGGTGGATATATTTATATACTCAATGGACATATGTCTTTTGTCTCTGAGGAAGACAAGTAAAAGACTATTTTCATCTACCCAGCTGGATTTTGCCCCAAGGCATCTTGGGGGGACTAATCACTTTCCAATAGCTGATTAGAGAAAGTAACTGTAGATGTGATTTACCTAAAAGTGCTAGTGTGCCTTAATGGCATAAAAATAAACCCTTTGAGTACTTACTCGACTACATTAACCATGTATTAACTAGTATTTGCTTGTGCAGACTCAAGAAAACCATTTTTTTGGTTTATATTATAGAATGGTTTAAATTATAGAATGATCATTCTTCTGGTCTTATTCTATCATTCTCCTGGTTTCATTTATATTTGTTAAATATTTCCCAATTACATTTTAATCTGGTTGGATCCCACTTGAAGAATGCTGCGAACTGCAAGGCTACTTGTTTGGCATCTCTGGCCTAGAACACCAAGAGATTACGTGACTTGTCCAGTGTCACAGAGCCATGATGTGTCAGAAATGGGACTCAAACCCATGTCTCCCTGATATGGAAGGTCCTTTCTGCTGTGTCTCTTATTCACTGTTAGAATCCTTGTAAAAAATATCTTTATTCAGTGCCTCCAATTCTTCACCAATCACTCTCTACAAGGTCTTGAAACCAGCCACCATATGGCTAGTCTTCAAATAGCTATTCTGTTCATCTCAGTTATAGAGCCATAAACAGAGAACTGAATGAGATCTCTGCCACCATCTAACCCTCATTTTAAAAATAAGAATCCTGAGATCCAAGTGACTTGCCCAAGGTCATCAGGAGCAGGATTTAATCCAGGACCACTGACTCCAGATCCACTACTCTCTTTTAGTTTACAACATTCAGTTCCACAATCCCTTGAGTTGCACATTTTCTTCCCGTCCCTCTCTTTTCCCCTCCCCCCATGGTGGCATGCAATCCAATGTAGGTTCTACAAATACCTTCACATTAAACAGTAGTCAAGTTGTAAAGAAGAATTATAAACAATGGAGTGAACAATGAGAAAGAAGGGACAAAACAAAACACAAAAGAGAGAGAACAAGTAGTTTGCTTCAATCTGCATTCAGACTCTGTAGTTGCTTCTTTGGATGGATCTGCTCCTCTTTCTATCATATCAGGCTGACTTTTATCTCCCTAAACTATCCCACTTTGGCCCCCATATACACTCTTGCTACCTGAATTACTTCATCACTCTATACTTTAGTTTCCCTTAAAATGAGGGAATTAGAAGAAATGACCAATAAGCTTCATTCCCTTATTATATACTGGGGCAGCTGGGGGCCATCTCCAATCATCTGGATTTATATCTCACTACTAGAGGAGAAAGTAAGTCTGGTGACTTTGCACAGCCCTCTCTAACTCAAATTCAATTCACTTGCAAGTTATGCCATCACCTTCCTGATGTCATGATCCTCTTGAGGAACGAAGGACAAACAACATTGGGGCAGGTAGGTGGCACAGCGAATAGAGCACTGGACTTGGAGTCAAGAAGACTTGAGTTTGTCCTCAGATATTTACTAGTGGTATGAACTGGGCAAGTCACTTAACCCTGTTTGCCTCAGTTCATTATCTGTAAAATGGGGAGACACTAGAGAAAGAAATGAAAAAACATTCTAATATCTTTACCAAGAAAACCTCATGGACAAAAGTCCATGGGGCCATGGAGAGCTGGACATGACTATATCAGCACCTCCCACTCTGGATGACCAAAAGTGAACTTTATATCTTTTACCCTAAATTGGACCCTTCTTCTGACTTCATTATTTCTCTGTGTGGTACCACTGTTTATAATGTCTTTGGTAGTCATAATATTCAGCTATCTTTGATTCCTCTCCCTTACTCATGTCCAATCAATTACCAAATCCTGGGAATCTTACCTCTTTTCATATGTGTCTTCTCCACTTAATTCCCACTCTATCCATCTCCTAATTAGCACCCAACTTGACCATTGCAATAATCTCTTTCTAAGTCTTCATTCCTCCACTCTCTCTTTCCTATAATCCATCCTTCACACTATGACCAGAAGAATTTTTCTAAAACATAGATGTGATAATATCAATCCTCTGCTCAAAAATCTTTAGTGATCAAAAATGCCTACTGAGTTAAATTCAGACTTTTGGGGTGCTATTCAAGGCCCTCTGCAACCTGGTACCTAATAGCTCCAGCTAAAGAGGAGAACTCTGACTAATTTCCATACCCTAAGACATACATTTCACTCTCAGGCCACCATATCTTTGCATATACTTTCCCTTTTGCCTTAATTGTTCTTCCACTGCCTCTATGCCAATAAATTTCTATCTTAATCCAAATGTTACCTCTTCCATGTTTTCCCTGGTCACTTGGTCCATAGCAGTCTTCTCTTTGGGACTTTAAATAATACTTTATATTATACCTCTCTGATGCACTGATTGGATATATTGTGTATTATAATTGCAATGCTTTTGTCATTTCCCCTACCTGATTATTAGCATCATGAGGGCAGGGATCAAGCCTTATTTAAATCCTACACTTTAATAATACCCTGCACATGGCATAAATTAATAAATGGTTGTTGAATCAGAGTTAATGGCAGCCACGTAAGACTGTGGATTCATGACTGAGCTCACAGTCCACTCAAACCCCTAGATCTTTTTCATATTAGATGCTATTGAGCCAGATTTTCCCCATTCTATATTTGTCAAGTTCAGCCTTTGAATCACTAGAAGAAACACCCTTGGATTTCTGCCTCTAAAGAGATACAGATGTTTTTGAAGAGTTCAATTCTTGGCAAAAGGTTCTTCTTTAAGGAGAGTAAAACCAGTAGAAAAGTAGAAAGATCGCCCTAAGTACCATTTCTTTCCAACATGTTGGTTTCCACTTAGGACGCAATCTTGGAAATGTTTGCTAAAGCCAGAGGCTTCTAATGAATGGCTGCCTTACCAGGTTAGTCCACTCTGTGCTCCATTTCACTACAGCATAGGAATCATCCTACATACAGAGGCCCACTAAGCCAAGCGTGTTGGAATAAACAAACACAAGTTAAACTGCACCACCATGACCTTCACTATTACAACTTCTCAGCAATAGTTTAGCAAACAACAAATTAGCAGCTCCCATATGCTTTGCCTGTGTCTGTGTGTCTGTCACATGTGCCAGCTTCTAAGAACACATGGTAAATGCCAACTGAACACCCAACGTTTTGGGCACAGTGAACAGAGAGAAAAAAATCATGCAGTGATTTAAATGTCACAGCAATCTACTTTTCTGTAGCATATGAAGAATTCTCATGTTCCATCCACAAACTATTCGCCTAGCTTAGCAGGATAGGGCTGGAGAGGGTGGAAAAGAGACTAAGAAACTTTCTCCACTGAAGATGTATTTGCAAAATAAGGTAGCCACCCACCTGCACCCATATTATCCCTTCCTGCCATCAATCGGAATTGTAAAACAGTGGATTTTCAAGGGTTCTTCAAGGTCATTTAGTCTATCTCATTTTATAGGTGAGGAAACAGAGACTTTAAGATTTTAACTCAGTAGGTAATTTCTAGCTCTAAATCTATCATTTATGATCTTATCTAAATATATCAGCTCAAAAGAAGAAAAGTTGGGGTGGCTAGGTGGCACAGTGAATAGAGCACTGGCCCTGGAGTCAGGAGGACCTGAGTTCAAAATCGGCCTCAGACACTTAACAATTACTAGCCGTGTGACCTTGGGCAAGTCACTTAACCCTAATCGCCCTGCCTCCCCACTCAAAAAAAAAAAAAGAAGAAGAAAAGCCATTACATATAAAAATAAAAACAATTCCAAACATTAATGAGCCCACAGAGGTTAGGGAAGTCACTTCATTTCTTCAGTCTTTAGTTTCTTTACCTTTAAAATGAGAGGAAAGGTCTAAATGATCTTTGAGACATCTTCTGGCTCCACACAAATCAATGCTGTTAAAACTAGAAGAGAAGCCATTAACTAGGAAGAAAAAATGCTTTCAGCAAGTTTCTGATTTCTAATACCAAAGGTATAAAGTGAACTGGTTCAGGTATGTAATTCTCCATTAAATGAATAGTCAAAGGCTATTAACATGACATTCTGAAAAGAAGAAAAGCAAGCTAACTACTAACTATATGGAAAAATCCTTCAAATTACTAATGAATCCAGAGAGGTTAAGGAAACCCACTGTACTTCTTCAGTCTTCAGTTTCCCCAAATATAAAATGAAAGTGGAGGAGTAAATTATCTCCTCTCTGCTAAGATTAATTAATCAATGCATTAAAGACAAAACTCTTATAAGTGAAGTAATATGGTGGAAAGTCTAGTGGTCCAGAATTTAAGTCTCAGTTCTGCCATTAACACCCTTTATGAACTAAAGCAAGTCACACAGAAGCATAGAATGTGGACCTGGAAGACACCTGAAAGGCCATTTAGTCTTCGGAATAGTTTTCCCCCACCCCCCACCCTGTTCACCCTGCCTCCTTTGTCTAAAAAATTATTTTCTTTAAAAAACATACCTAATTTCTTTCTTCATGAAAAGAAATTCAACTTTGGTGGCTCCTAAAGTATTTGAAGTAATCAAAGTTAGGGGGAAAAATAACTTTGCTTATTGCTAAAGTGGGTTTTGGAAAAACTTTTGGATGTCTCCCACTACAATTTCTGGGATATTAGAAGAATGACAGTCTGCAAAGATATCTACTCCTTAATGAGTTCTCTAAGTAAGTCAATCACAATAATGGCTAGAATGTTTTCAATATTATAAGGTTTGAAAAGCTTTTTATGCATGGTATCTTGTTTGAGTCATATAACAGTCCTTTGAAATAGTTGTAAGAGTGAAGATCAATCAATCAATCATCAAGTAGTTATTAGGTACCTATGTGCCTCCCACTATGCTGGGTGCTAGGAACTCGAAGATGAAAACCGAAACCATCTCTACTCACAAGAAGCTTGCTTTCTACTGGAGGAGATAGCAAGTATATAAACATATCTACAGCACAAACATAAGATGAATAAATGCAAATATATGAATAGTATTTAAATGCAAGGCCACTTTCCTAGATGTCAGGGCTCTCAGTACTGGGGCAAATAGTTGGGAGGGAGAAAGAGGTATTCTGGTAGATGGTTAGCAACCAACCATCTTGAGGGGAGTGAAAGGGGCAGGAAATGTATTAATGACACACTTTTAAATTTAATCTGAATTATTATTATTTTCTCTGTTATTTTCTTAAATCTAGAGAATAAACAAAACAATAAATCAAGGTCTGATTTGTAGCAGTTGCCCATTTGTGATGTATAAATGCTTACACAGAAAATTTAACAACTGGCTCTCCTAATTCCTTCACATTCCTGGGAGGAGATCACTGGCAGTTGGAGGTGAATTTGTTAAAAAAAAAAAAAAAAAGCTTCATGCAGAAAATGATGCTTTGAGTTGTTTCTTAAGGGAAGACAGGAATTCTATAAGATGCAGGAAAGGAGAGAGTGCATTCCAACCATATGTGATTGCCAATTCAAAGACAAAGATGGAGTGTTGGGTGTGAGAAATAGGTAAGTTACTTTGACTGGACAGCAAAATTTAGGAGTGGGAGTAATACCCAATGGGGCTGGAAAACAGGTTTGGGTCAAATTGGGTAGGACTTTAACATGTAAATAGATTTTTAGATTTATTCCTAGAGACAATGGGGAGATACTGGAATTTATTTAATAAGCAAATAAGAGGATAAGACCTAAGTTTGGGGGAAATTACTTTGGCAGTTATCTAGATGATACATTGGAGAGATGATCTTGCTTGAAGTAGAAAATAATGCTTGGGTTTTGTTTTGTTTTGTTTTTATATGCTGAGTTTGAAGAGACAACAGAAAAAAATAATCAAGTAGAGATTTTGGAATCTGGAAATACTGGCCTAGTACATATCTAAGAGTTATAGACGTCCATTACTCAGTAACACTTATCTAACACTGTGCAAGATCTATCACAAGTCTTTTCCTTTTGTTGGGATATTATTGTTCTTTGACTTTTTTTTTTTAGTAAGCAAACCAGGCCATCTTTTGCCTTATTTCTTACCTAACCTTGAATCACTGAATGGGTGTTGCTTCAAACAAACTGAGACCTGTTAAAGACTTTAGCTTAGAAAGACCAAGGTCTACCACTACATCTGGGGTTCTTGCCACTGGACTCAGATGACCCTGGAGAAGAGAGTGAGTGAGGCTGATGACTTTGCACAGTCCTACCCCACTTAAATCCAATTCACTTGCAAGTCACCGTCCTGATGTCATTGGTCCTCTTCAAGAATGACAAACAAGAACAACAATGTTGTTCTTTATTAGCAAAACAAAAGAGAAGTTCTAGATCTGAAAACAGAGCTCAGCCATATGTATAAAAGAGAGTGTTCCACCTATGTATCAACTGAAAAGAGTAAGGGGATTTTATGAAATGGGATTTGGAAGATAGGTGACTTTCCTAGATTTTAGTGCTCTCAATACTAGGGCAGCTTCAGGGCATAGAGCCAGAAAAGGGAACTCAGATTGAAAAATGGGTTAGGAAAAGAACAGGATTTGGTAGCTTGCAGGAGATGGCAATTGGAGCACTAGGGATCTGGATGAGAGGTTACAGTTTAAACTAAAATAGTACTTTAAAGCCACAAAGTGCTTCGCACCCTTTATCTCATTGGATACTCACAAAACTGTGAGGTGGTGAGTAAAAGCATTATTATTCCCATGTTGCAATAAAGAAACTGAGGCAAGATCACTTAGTCTTCTGACTCCACTTTCTGCCACACAATGCCTGCCTTTATTAAGAAACCTGTAAACCCCAGCTTCCAGTGATTTAGCAGAATAGCATAAATTAAGAGCACTGGATTTGGTCAGATGACATATTTGATTCCTGGTCCTTCTCCATTGGACCTCAGTTTCCCTCATCTGTAACATGGGGAAGTGGAGTGAACTAGATAATTTCCATTGTTCCTTCTGGCTCTAAATCTATTATCTTGTGAGTACCTTATCATTAACAACTAAAGAAAATGAACTAAACCAGTGAACTCTGGGGCTGCTGAACTGTTAAATTGGAAGGATAGTCAGGGTAAACATTTTCCTGATTACTCTAGTCAGAAAAATCATAAACTATAAAGCAAGCCCATAGCCATAAAATCAAGATTTTGTGAGCATTCTGTGTCACTTCCGAGGTGTGGAACCTTTTTGTCTAGAAGACTGGATCAAAAAGCCTGCATCTGTCAGGGTGTCTCTATATAATTTTCCTCACCCATGATTAGCTCTCTCTTTTTAGTGAATTCTTCTCACATCCTAGAGTATATCGCGATTTTGCTGCAGAATAACACATGGCAACGCTGGGAATAATAATTTGAACAATTAACAGTTTTCCCATGTCCAGAAAGAGGTAATTTTCCCATAAATGAAACCAAAGAATAAGAATGGGGGGTGTCACAGAAGTAGAGAGGCAGGAGGTAGAAGGAGTTATCCTGATCTGGCCTTTAAGCCAAAGCAGCCCCCCAGATCAATAAGCATCATTAGCAAGAGTCCCCTGAAGAAAGCCTCCTGTCACAAGGCTGACATTTAATCTGTCTCAGATGGGCCCATGTGCACGTGTGAAGAAGTCAAATCTAAAGGTTGGAGGGTCAAGAAAAGAGGAGGGAGGAGCAGTGATCGAACAGGACCCTCTGCATATGAGGGGAATAATGAGAGGCACGACATTTCAGAGGCAATCACAGTATTCTTAACCAACCAAAAATATCTGCTACCAACGGACTGCTAGTTCATATTTAACCTTCACTTTGAAACATATTAAAATGACTTCTCTAATATTGTTCTTTTATCATTTGCTTTCCAAAGCAGATCCATGGGGGAATGTTGCATATGGAATTGGTTAGTTATTTTGAGAGTTTAGTGAAGGAGCCAGCCTTCTCTTATATCAGTTATGCTTTCTACCTGCCATAGGTAGGGATTGCTAAAAAATAAATCCTTCTTTGTAACCTTTTTTTAACTTGTAGTAAATTGGGGAAACTATAATTAAAGTCAGATCCTTACTCATAAACTCATTCACCAAACCTTTGTCAAATGGTTACTGTTTGCAGAACACTGAGCTAGATGCCAGAGGGAACCCAAAGATAAGACATAATTTGGTTCCTGCCTTCATTGAACTGAAGGTCTAGTAGGGTAAGGAACTAGCAGAATAACCTGAGAATTCATTATTACCTAGTAGTGACTGAGGCCTGGCCCATACTTCTGCTAATTAAACTGGACGCAACTGTGATATGGTGGAAACAGCAAAGAATTTCGTTTTACAAAAACTGTGCTTGAGTGACAATTCTGCCACTTGTGAGTTGTTGGCCTTGAGTAGTAAGATAATCATTTACTCTGTTTTAGCCTCAGTTTTTCTCATTTGTAAAATGAGGGAGATAATAGTGAAAGGAATCACACAAGGGTTCCCTTTTTGGGAGGGTGGGTAGAAAGTCCACTCTATCCTTCTTCCTTCTTTGCCTAGCGTATAGTTCACAGGGTAGTATTGGGGATCAAATCAGATTGTGTATGCAAAATAGCATATAAATGCTGATTATTATTATTGTTGGCCAATAAATTAGCAAGCATCTATTAAGTACCTAGTATGTGCCAACCACTGTGTTAGATGCCTGGTATTCAAAGATGCAAATGGAAGAATAACTACCATTAAGCCACTTATCTAAATCACTTAAGGCCGGAAATAACAAATGTATTTCCTGTTTCTTTGTTTCTTGGGTTTGACATCCCATGCAGAATCCCAAGAAGAACAGGGGCTGCCTATACATACTTTTTCTCCAGATGTTCCTGCTTGTGAATGACATTGTGTTGATTGTATTCAGACCCAGAATATGAAGCAGACCCTCCTCAATGAGATCTACAGCCACGCAAAAGAGATTGGTCTAACAACAAACAGGAAAAGCCAACTGGATAAAGAATGCCTGTTGTCTAGATTATCACATGCAGTTGGATTGTCAACCCATTGAGTTATTTCATTAGTACATGTATCTTGGAAAAATGCTACATATGGAGAATGAACTGTGCCCAGAATTGGATAGGAAGAAAAGAATGATCTGGACCTCATTTGAAAAATCATACAACACTTTTAGCACACTCAAGCAGCTTCTTGTTGCAAAAACCCATCTTTTTACCATCAGCATCTTTCTAACAATGATATATGGCTTGAGGGCTCACAGGGGGTGGAATAGAGTGCTGAGTTTGCAGTCAGAAAGACCCAAGTTCAAATCCTGTCAAATGCTTATTAGCTGTATGACCCTGGACAACTCACAACATCTCAGTCTCAGTTTCCTCACTTGTCAAATGGATATAATAATAGTAGCTGCCTCATAGGATTGTTGTGAGGATCAAAGAGATAATGTGTGCAAAGTGTTTTTTGCAAACCTTAAAGTAATACGTAAATGTTAATTATTATTATTATGACAATGACTCATGTATGACAATTTCCCAAGGATCCAAGTTACGGGTAATGCAGAGAGCCATAGACAGATGTATGGTGGATATAACATATTCCCAACTATGACTTACATGCAAGAAATTATGTAAAAGATATCCCAAAAAATGCACGATGGAGAAAAGGAGGCAGGCTTATCTTGTAATGAGAGCAAAAAGCTATCCATCTGTCATCCTTTGCTCTCATTACAAATGACGAATGCCTCAAGTTTTTGGATAGCATCCCTATGGAAGATTTATGGGAAGACATGTGCAAGAATCACAAAAGATGAAAAGGTGTGGATGGGTGATGATCTATACCACTAGTTCTATCCATATCAATGAAATCTACTAAAGATTAAGAAAGAGCTCACTTTATGATACAAACATATTTCTGAAAAGTTGGCTGGAGATTAAATTTCTGTAATTCAAATCAGATTTTTCCATTGATTTTCTTTCTTAAATTAGAAGTGCATTCCTACGGGGGAATAAAAAAAAAGTTTGGTCCAAGATCATACTTCAAAATGCAACAAATCACATACTAACAGAGAAGTGATGGTGACCTCCATTTAAAAAATTATAGAGTATTATTAAAATGTAAATAATGCACTTCAACTGAAATATCCCATCATGAACTGCATGAGAGTGTAATTAACCACATAAAAGCCTCACTCAGAGGAGAATGCGGCATTACTCAAGTCTATCCAAGGGGATTACTGAATGGATTGTTTCATTCATCTTTGTATCCCCAGCACCAGCCACAATGCCTGGCATACAGAAGGAATATAATAAATACCACTGATTGTTTGAATTGTCAGATATGTCTTGTTAGGAGGCAGCCTTAACAATAAGGCAGTCCTTAGAATGGAACTCAAGTATATCAAAATGAAACTCCAGTATATAACTGTAACTAATAATAACAAAAATACTGTAAGCAGTTAGCTTTCTTGTACTGTCAATTGTAATTATAAATCTTAATCAGCTAGATCCTATCAGGATTGATGTGTGGGAATAACATGAGCTCTTTCCTCTAGAAACTGGGCATTCACTCCTTCCAAGTCTCAAGGTGATCATTTACTGATATGAAATATTAGTGGTCTAAAAGCCCTTGGGTAGTCAGAATGCTCAGGGGGCTTGTACCTGGAGACAATAGAAGGGAATCACACATGGATTCTCCTTTTCAAAGAATGAATAAAAAGTCCACTCTCCCCTTCTTCCTTCTTTACCTGCTTAGTTTTTTCTTTTTTGCTGCTCTACTTTTTAATACCTTTGCATCAAATGCCCCTGATGCCCAGAATACACTCTCTCCTAACTTCTGCCTCTTCTATCTCCTTCAAGACTCAAGAGTTACCTTCTATAATAAGTCCTTCCTTATCTCCTCAGGTGCTAGCACCTGCCCTCCCTCCCATAATCAATACTTTATATAGATATAGATAGATAGTTAGATAGATAGACAGACAGATAGATTAGATATAGATATAGATAGATATAGATAAAGATAAAGATATAGATGGATATAGTTATAAATATATATATATACATATATATATATATATATATATATATTTGCCTTCTCTCACAAAGAACATTGCTGTGAGGAAAAGTGAAGAGACAGAGAACATATTCAAAGATGAGAAAGGAAAAACATTAAAGTTCTTTTTTTATTTAAACCTGATACCTCAATCTAAACCTCTCCCTCTCATTTGTTATTTGCCCAAATTCTCACTAGTTTGTCCAATATTGCCCTGATCACTAAAAGGAACTTAGATGATATCCCATGTGCTTTATCAAGAATTAACCAGGGTCTTCAAACTTATAGTTTCAAAAAGGTAAGGATTAAGGACCCTAACAAGCAATATTATTTCTACAGGGTGGGCATTCAACAAACATTGCTGAACAAATACATGACCTGGCCTTAAATGTCAGCACTGCCATTTGCTACATGTGACTACTGGTAAATAAGTTAACCTGATGAGTTTCCTCTTATTTGTGATAAAAGATTAGATCAAATGTTCTCTAAAGTCCTTCCAGCTCCAAGTTCTAGGATCATTCGAAGGCACCTCTGACAACCCTGAGTTCCATAGTGAATTTGAGAGAAATCAATAGTTAAAATCAATCAGTAGGTATTTATCAAATGTGTGCTCTGTGGCAAGCATTGTGCTGGGTACTAGAAATACAAGTACAAAAAATCAAGCAATCCTTAAACACAAAGAGTTTTTACATTGTAGAGAAGAAGGGAGGAAGGAGGTGGAATATGCTTTAAATCTCCAGTCCAGTCTAACCACTCTCCTGATTTTAAAAGAAAAAATATTAATATATTTAGAGGGCTGGCTAAAACAATACATTTTCCTTAACTCCACTTCCACTATTTTCACTTACTACCATCCAAAGAGTTGCAAGAATTCGGGAGAGCTCAAACTCCTCCTAAAACTGAAATTAAAAAACATCAATAACACCATTTTTTTTCATTTCAGATATCAGCATACAACTGTATGTTCATCTTGTGCCTCTTTGAATTCTGTGCTTTTTTGTTGTTTTAAATAAAGGATTGCTTTAGATATTTAGCTGTGAATAAAGCTGTTATATAATCTTATTCCATAAAAACCAAAGACTGAATTTTTGTAATATCTGCTACTACTGCAGTAGCAAAAATCCTGAGTTTGAGATCAGAGGACCTGGGTTACAATTGCAGTGGAATTCCTTTGTGTACCTTTGTGACTTTGGAAAAGATATTTAAGTTCTTCATAGATGGTCTTTGTACTCTCTTCCAGTTCTAAAACTTACGACTCTATGATATAAATATTGTGATTTCATGGGATCCCCTATGGGTTAACCACAGTCTACCAGCAGATGTTAAAACTACCTGACTAATGTCTAACTTGGTGTCTACTACAAGTACATTGACATCCCCTCCCAGTGAGCTTTTTATTCCACTAGGTAAGTGAGTAGTATTTTTAATACATCACGACCTAAAGTCCTACAGTTATCATATGACTTTTAGGAAATGAAGAGTTGTCCCCAAAAGGAAAAGATAAATATATGAGAAAACAGTCTGTACACTGAGACTGGAAGGGCAGTATGGTAATGGAAACAGAATATCACTATGATTGGACTCCAAATTCAGCATCTTTTTTTCATTCTAGTGGGAAGGAGAAAATGATTGGGAGACGAACCTCCAGCTGGCATGAAGGGTAAAAGGATCTGCTCCCACCCTGAACAATTAAAGTTCTTGCCAGGAAGGTTTATCAAAGCATAAGAAATCTGCTATTGAAAAAGGAAGTGCCAAGACAGCACAAACTCATCTTTTTCAAATGTCTTATCCCTTCTAATCTGGGTTTGGGAAATAGGGAATATTGGCAGGAGAATAGAAAGAAGGATCCAAGCTCTGAACACAAAGTTCCTCAGGAGTATCTTGGGAAATAAAAAAAATTTATATCAGATCTCAAATGAAACAAGAAACTAAACCAATACACAGGCAGCCCTAGTACTGAATAAACTTTATGGCTGCAACATTGTACAGTCAAATAGATGTACTCAAATAATAACCCCAGGATAATGGTTAAGAAGGAAATATAGGGAAAAAAGAGCTTGGGGTAGATCCAGAAATCCTTAAAGATAGTAAAGATTTGGCAGGGGTGGGATAAAGAAGCATTTTGAGGGTGGAAGAGAAGGTCAAAAATGAGAAAAGTATAGAAGAGAAGAACTGGGAAGAGAGAGAGTGATATAATAGTGTAACTCTTCTGGCTTGCCCAAGGGTGCACAAGAAAATTTGATAACAATGATGGGTACAAGAATAGAAATGAAGACCTAGCTGGAGAAAGCAACTCCAGTGACCAGCCTAAGGGAAGCCTTGGAAGTGGATGAAGGTAATGATTCTCTCAAATCTTCCATTAAAAAAATAAATTAAATTAAATAACACACCAGTTACATGCCTCCAAAATGCCTCCCTAAATCCTCTCAGGTCTACCTGCTTCCATTCCAAATCCAGAAAGCCAATGCCCTCCTAAGCAAGTCCCACTATCTCACTACTATAGAAGGTTATGTTCATTAAATTCTCAAGAAAAAATCAAATACAACTTCTTAAATCATGAAGATGATTTTATACGTGATTCTTGTGGTCTAGGGAGAAACGTGGAACACTTGTGGAAAGCAGATGACAGATCAGTCAGGCAACAGCCAATAAGCATTTATCATTAAACACTCTTTGTGTGCCAAGCTCTGTGCTAAGCATCAGGGTCACAAAGAAAGGCAAAAACAGTTCCTGCTCTCAAAGAGCTCACATCCTAACTAATGGAAGAAAGAACCCACAAACAAGCGGGTACAGAAAAGCTCTGCTGTTTGTGTGGCATCTCCCCTATTAGAGACTAAAGGTACGTGAGATAGCAGGGATGAGAGAAGAGAGAATCTGGTGGAGCAAATAGGGGGGAGTGGGATCACTTGTTCAAGCACAGAGGTTTACCTTGGCAAGAAGGCTCACCTTTTCTCATACATTAAAGAACATGTGAGTTATAATTAGGGGTGCTCATCATATCATTTCTTTAAAAAGTGGGGTATATAGATGTTCAGGAGAGACTAGTACCTCTGGTGTAAAGGTTGCTAAGCCCTTTTCAGGGCTGCTTTCCACCTTTGGTGTCTACCTTTCAACTAACTTTCATCTGTGGCTGCAAGAATCTATATGTAGTATGCATAATGGCTATACCCCAGTAAAGCATTTTGGCAGATGGGTTAAAGCAGACTGAAGGTAACTGATGTGCCTCAAACCCATCGGTAAGTTGGGGGTGTCTATACCAAGCATGGGAAGACTTCTCTTGATAGAATGGGTGGATGAGAACAATTTGTTCCAAAAGTCATGGAAGCAGCTAAAGCAGGTGCTATGGAATGGTTAGACATTGAAGATGCCAAAGTCATCCACTGCATCCCAACTCATCCCAAAGTCATCTTGACTTTTGTCTTGCCACCAGACTGAGATGATTCTGGAAAAGAGAATGAGGCTGACAACTTTGTGCAACTCTGCCTCACTTAACTCCAATTTATTTACAAGTTAAAAGACTTCACCTATTCCATTGTATCATTTTTGCCTACCTCAGAGTCGTGTGGTGATAGGCAAGCTCTGAAGCAGCAGGAACAAATACACTGGGAGCTATACTTCCAACCCTGCACACAGGGTTGTTTTCTCACTGGACTGAAGTAGCAGTGAGATTCAACAGCCCCCTGGGTGTCTGAGCAGCCTTTTTAAAGGACTTCACAGCTCACCTCCTGTAAGGAGGAAAAGGCTAGAAAAGGTGCCATTAGGCTCTTATTATGTGACAAAGTACCTGGTGCTGGTTCTATTCCTGTTGAGATTTACAAGGCAAGTAGTCTGCTGCTCATACAAAATCTTCTGGATTATATGGCAAGAGGAAGTTATTCCTTAGAAGTTCAAGGAGGCCTCCATTGTCTATCTCTAAACAGAAAAAGGAAATAGGTTGTCCAGTGACAATCACAGGGTGGGAGTCGGGGGGGGGGGAGGGGGGAGTGTCTCCCTCTTAGTCACTGTCAACCAGCAAGATTCTTGCCAGAGTCCTTCTTAATAGGTTAATCCTTCACCTGGAAGATGGGCCATCTACCCAAGAGCCAATGTTACTTCAGAAAGTACTGAGGAATGGTCAATATGGTGTTTGCTGCCCAACAGCTCCAGAAGAAATGCTAAGAGCAGAAGTCTGAACGCAATGTTTGTTGATCTGACCAAGGCCTTTAATTGCCATTTGGGAGGGTTCATGGAAGATGATGTCAAAATTTCGTTGCCCAGAGAAGTTGATCAGTATTGTACACCAGTTCCATGATGGCTTGTTTACTTGGGTTCTAGATATTGGATGATGCTCTCCTGCTTTCCCAGTCACCAGGGAAGTAAAGCAGAGCTATGGGCTTGCTCCCACCTGAAAACGTACTGTTTTCAGCACTATTGTCAGATACCTTCAACAAGACCAAAAACAGCATCAAGGTCACCTACCTCACTGACAGTAAACTATTATTTATTTATTATATTATTATTATTATTATTTGTTATTATAAATAATATAATAATAGTTTATTATTACTTAGCCAAGACTAAAGTGGAAGAAAAGTTGGGTCAGTTGATTTTCCTCTCAATGAAGTCACTGATACTGAGATACAGCAAAATATGTATCAGTTCTCTGCTTCTTGTGCTCATTTTGACCTGATCTGACAATTAACTCCAAGAAAACAGAGGTTCTCCACCAGCCAACACCAGGCCTTCTATCCATGGGACCATAATTACAATAAATTGAGAAATTATGAATGCTGTGGATAAGTTCACTTGCCTTGTCAGTATACTTTCAAGGGATGTACAGATAGATGATAAGGTTGGTGCATGCATTGCCAGAACTAGTTCTGTCTTTGGATGACTCTGAAGCAAAGTATAGAAGAAAAGAGAGGTATTAGGCTGCCTACCAAACTGAAGATCTACAGAGCCATTATGTTGACCTCACTATCGTGGGCCTGTGAAACCTGGACAGCATACTAGCACCATGCCAAGAAAATGAATTGTTTCCATGTTAATTCCCTTAAGAAGATTCTGAAGATCACCTGGCAAGATAAGGTACTGGGCACTGAGGTCCCTTCTCAAGCTGAACTGATAAGCATTCAAACTCTACTACAGAGAGCACAACTCCAATGGACTGGCCACATTGTTCAGATTCCAAATGTAGGTTTGTCTAAAAAACTATTTCACAGAGAAATCACACAAGGCAGCCATTCACATAGTCAGAAGAAGTGATACAAGGTCACACTAGAGGACTCTCAAGAACTTGGAATTGATGTGAAACATGGAAGACACTGGTATAGGACCGCACAGAATGACTTGTCTACATCAAAGAAGGGCCTGTGCTTTTTGAACAATGCAGAACTGCAGTTGCTCAAAGGAAACATGAGATAGATAAATTTAGAGATGTCTACATTTCAAATGTTTTTATGGACTATTTGTGTCCAACCTGAGGCAGAGCCTTCCAAGTTCATATTGGTCTAATCAGCCACAGTCAAACACATTGCACATTGACCTCAACATAGTAATGTCACTTTGGACATCTTTGACAATGAAGGACAACAACCAACCAATCTAAAAATGTTCTCTCTGATAAATAACGTTTTTTTCTATTTCTAAGTATGAGGTCTTATACAGACTAAAAGAAGCAAAATACATGTCACTTGTGTTGAATATGTCTCTGCACAGTTTCTTGGGAAAAAAATAGATCTTAAGTAGAGAGATGGTCTAGGTGAAAAAAGTCATTTATCTATAATACATAATTATTTCAATTGAGATGGTTGATTCATTTCACTTGCCAGACTGAAAGAGGCTCAGAGAGGATAAAGTAAAAGTAAAAAAAAAAAAAACCTAGTGTTTGACAGAGCAGAACCCAAACATTCTGCCCCCAAGTTCAGGATTCTAACACTACATAACAATCACACCAATAGGACATGATTTCCATTCTACAATAACTGGTTAGCAGATGAGATTGGTGCTTCATAGGGAGAAATTCATAATAATATTAGAAATAATCACTGAAACACAAATTCACAACTCAAAAGAAATTCTGCCTCCAAATCTTTATTCATACCATATGTGACCCACCTCCATCAATTGCCATCTTACCCATTCTTCAACTGTAAAACTACCTCTTCCATAAAACATCCTCAGATACCTCCTCAAGTAGAAAAGATTTTCCCTTACTTTGATTGGATATGACTTTATGTTCTTATACAATTAATATGTTCTGATTTGTATTATATCTTATCCATCTATGGTTCATCTCTGATAGTTTATAAATTCCTTAGGGACAAAGATCATGTCTTATTTACTTCTGTCTTACTAGACATCGATGGTGATCCTTTACATACAACTTGTACTTAATAGATGTTTTCCTAATGTTGAATGAATGAATGAAATTGAAGCAGGGCAGGATAGAATTAAGGAATAGGCCAAATATATATGAAGCATTGGGTCTCAAAGAAACAGTATTCTTTCCTCTCTATGCCCTGTTTGGTTATAATGAAGAACTCAGGGTATTTGCTGCCAAGAGATGCTCATAGGCTCTCAGTTTACTTATGAGGAAAGTGGTAGGTGTCGGTACAGATGGTATTGGTAAGTGTGGGCGAGACTGATATGAAGTAAATGGGCCAGATGGCATTTTCCCACCTACATGCATTTGCTTATGCTATTCCCTATACTCAAAATGTCCTACCACCTCCTTTTGCTCTATCTAAATTCTCCCCATCCATCAAGGCCCGACTCCAGCCTGTCCTCATCCTTGGAACCTTCCTAGACCACTCTAGCCCATGATCATCTCTCTCTCCTGGGCACTCCTGTAGCACTAATCTATCAAGCATGTGATACCTTGCTACATCTCTCATCTAGGTGTCTCTCATTATTTAAATGTTCCATTATTTATGCTTTGTTATTGCATCTAGTTTGAAAGTTCCATAAGGATAGAATACCTTTTAATACCTCTTAAGCCCTAGCATACTGCCTTAACACATGGTAGATGTTTCAAAAATATTTGATTGATTTTTCCCAGTCTGAAGACTTTGGAAAACTATTAGTAGTAGACAATTACTTTGGGCCTTGTTGCCCTATTACTAAATAATGATAACACCAATTATCATAGCCTAACTCACGGGATGAATGAGATTTTTGAAATTATTTGGAAGAGAAATATATAATGCTGCCAATTATTATTTAAAGCTTTTGGGGCCCTCTTTTTTGGAACACTTAACACCATATGGTAACTAGTTACAAATTGGATCCTTGTAGACCAATGTTTTCCAAACTAATTTGGCCCCAGAATATTTTAAGGCTTGAAATACATTGACAGAACTCATAAGTGCTATTCTGGAGATGTAGGATAGGTAGTGGAATACTGCCAGGGGGAAGAGGGAGGGGGCAGAGTGTATCAGGAACATTTTGGAGAAGAAAGGAAATTAAGACTATTTTCATATCTAAAGTTTGTTGCATGTAATAATTAATTTTGATGCATATAATTTTATATTTATTATTTTAGAAGGCAAAATAGTATTAGTTTTAACCACTTCATCACCAACAATCACCAGTTACAGTACAAAGTACATTAGAGCTCCCCAAAATCTAACCAGAGAGATGTTGGGATGTACACACTTTCTGTTATTGAGACAATCGGTAAAGTGGAAAGACCTCTGGACATAGTACTAGGAGTGACAGAATTTGATTCCCGGTTCTGATGACGTAGTAACAAAATTGCCCAGTTTGGGTCTCCTTCTCAACTCCATTTTTCTTTTCTCTCATGTGCACTATTGATGCTCTTTAATTGGTATTTGTGGATTAAGAAGTTCCCTTTATCACTGCAGGACATCTCCTTCTCTGCACCTTAAAGTCTTAGAGAGTTACCCAGAGTCCTAAGAGGTTAAGTGACATGCCCAAGGCACATCCCAGTAATGTGTTAGAGAAAGGGCAGGAATCCACCTGGTTTTGAGGTTGGCTGTCTATCCACTACACAATACATATATAATTATATAATTCTTGCCAAGCAAAACAAACCAGCATATCAGCCATGTCCGTAAATGCTTTTATTGTTTCTTACCAGAGCATTTAACCAATAATAACAACGACCTGATTTTTATAACCACATCCAAAGAAGTTTAGCTATGGCTCAGAACGTAAGGCTTGTACTTATTTTCTGAAGTGGAGTGATGGGAGTGGGGAGGGAGAGTGGGGATGGATCATCAGTTTCACCTAGAGTTGCTTCTGTTACTGAATTATGGAGGAGAGGGTTTGGAAATGTCTTCATGCTTTCATACATTTTGTTGAGCTTGCAGTCTCACTGGAAGGAGAAAGCAAATCTCAGGTGCTAACCACCAAATTGCTTATTGGAACAGCTGCCACTCTGAGCTGAGTAAGCAGGACATTCATGGATGGCACCTTCCCCCCACATACTGCAATCAAAGATTAAGGTTTTGGAATGTAAAATAAACAAGAGGTGTAAAATCTAATCATGAAACATAGAGGCACAGTAAAAATCCTCTGCTAAGCTTTGGAAGGTCTCCTTACTTAGCTACAGCCTCCCAACACACACAGAGCGACCCATGAGAGGTGACTGTATGGAGAATGACCATATCAAGCAAGTTAGCACAGAATAGTTTTCCAAACACCTTTCCAGGAAGAATGACTAACTTCCTCTGTTAGGGATAGAGGAAGCCTCCCAACAACACTGAAGGATAAAGGAAGGCACAGCAAGTTTACAATTAAGTCTTTAATTCTAATAGTCTGGGGACTTTCTTCAATATCTCTTGATATGGTTCCATACCATTGAAGTAATTGGGCTGGACATCAGTTATCCCTCTCTACAATTAACCAGCCTACCTTCTCTTCCAGGGGCATAATCTCTCTGATTACATCCCTTTATGATAACTCATTGTAATGTTAATGAAATCAGAAGATCTTCCATGCCCCTTTCTATTGGCACCTAGTAAAGGCACTTAGCACCTCTTAAAGGCTTAGCTCCTTACTTCCAGTTAACTCCTTGGGAGTAGTTCACACCTTAACAGGAAGG